>CAUYRH010031967.1:0-205234 GCA_963574655.1 Perodicticus potto
CAAAGGATAAAACTACAGAATGGACTTTCCCAAAGTAAGATGAATAGAACCCCACCACACTTACCAATTCTCTCAATAAATGTCAGTGGACTGAATTCACCACTGAAGAGGCACAGGCTGGCTGATTAAATAAAAATGCACAAGCCATATAAATGCTGTCTACAGGAGACACACCTAACCTGAAGGATAAATCAAGACTCAGGGTTAAGGTATAGAAAACATTATTTCAAGCAAATGGAAACCAAAAGAAAGGAGGGGTTGCAATCTTATTTTCGGATACAAGCATATTTAAAGCAACTAAAGTTAAGAATGACAAAGACAGACACTTTATATTGGTCAAAGGAACAATACAACAAGACAACATCTCAATTTTAAATATTTATGTACCTAACTTAAATGCTTCCAGATTTATGAAACAGATCTTGATGGGTCTGAGCAATATGATATCCCATAACACATAATAGGGACTTCAACACCTCTCTGCCAGAACTGGACAGATCCCCTAAACAGAAACTAAACAAAAATACAAAAGATTTAAATGTGAACCTAGAACAAATGGTAGTAATAGACATATACAGAACACACCATCCCAAAGAAAGGAATATACATTTTTCTCATCAGCACATGGTGCATACTCCAAAATCAACCACATCTTAGGGTAGAAATCAAAACTCAGCAAAATTTAAAGAATAGAACTTATACCTTGTATCTTCTCAGACCACAAAGCAACAAAGGTGGCACTCAACTCCAACAAAAATGTTCATCCCCAAACAAAGAATTAGAAATTAAACAACCTTATGCTGAATGATAGTTGGATTCCAGAAGAGATAAAAGAGGAAATCGTTAACTTCCTCAAACTTAACAATAATGAAGACACAGTTACCAAACCTGTAAGATACAGCAAAAGCAGTCCAAAAGAGAGAATTTTATTGCTTTAGATGACTACATTTGAAAAACAGGAAGAGAACACATCAACAAACTCATGAACTGTCTTATCAAATTGAAAAAAGAAGAACAATCTAATCCCAAACCCAGCAGAAGAAAAGAAATAACCAAAATTAAATCAGAGATTAATGAAAACGAAAACAAAAGAATCATTCAGAAAATTTAAGAAACAAAAAGTTGGCTTTTTAAAAAAATAAATAAAATTGATAAACCTTTGGCCAGATTAACTAGAAACAGAAAAGTAAAATCTAAAATAACCTCAATCAGAAATGATAAAGGAGAAATAACAACAGATGCCACAGAGATACAAGCGATCATCTCTGAATACTATAAGAAACTCTTATGTCCAAAAATTTCACAATGTAGAAGAAATGGATCAATACCTGAAATCATACCCTCTCCCCAGACTTAATCAAGAAGAAATACATCTCTTGAACAGACCAATTTCAAGAACTGAGATTGAAGAAACAATAAAAAAAATCTCCCAAGGAAAAACAATCCCTGGTCCAGATGGCTTCACGCCAGAATTCTGTCCAACCTTCAAAAAAGAGCTTATACCTGTACTGCAGAAATAGTTTCAAAAAATTGAGAAGGAAGGAATCTTCCCTAAGACATTCTATGAAGCAAATATACTTTAATACCCAAACCAGGAAAAGACCCAACTAAAAAGGAGAAGTTCAGACCAATTTCACTAATGAACATAGATGCAAAAATTCTCAAAATGCTAGCCAAAGGGTTACAGCTACACATTAAAAAAATCATTCATCCAATCAAGTAGGTTTCAGCCCAGGGATGCAGGGCTGGTTTAACATATGCCAGTCCATAAACATTATTCACCATATCAACAGAAACAAAAACAAAGACCATATGATCCTCTCAATAGTCACAGAAAAAACATTTGATAAAATTCAGCATTCTTTTCTAATTAGAATGCTTAAGAAGTTAGGCATAAGTGGCACATTTCATAATCTGATCAAAGCTGTCTACAACAAACCCACAGCTAATATTATACTGAATGGAGTAAAACTGAAACTTTTCCAGAGAGCTGGAGCCAGACAACGTTGTTCTCTGTTGCCACTACTATTCAACATAGTGCTGGAAGTTCTAGCCAATACCATCAGGCAAGAGAAGGAAATAAAGGGCATCCAAATGGGGGTGAAGGAGGTCAAACTCTTGCTGTTTGTGATATATGACCTTATATATAGAGAACAACAAAGTCTCAACCACAAGACTGCTGGAAGTGATTAAAAAAAAATATAGCAATGTCTCAGGATATAAAATTAATATCCACAAATCAGAAGCCTTTGTATATGCCAATAACAGCCAAGATGAGAAGCTAATCAAAGACGCAGTTCCCTTCATAGTAGCTTCAAAAAAAAAAACTGAATTACCTAGGAATATACTTAACAAAAGAGGTGAAGGAGCTCTACAAAGAAAATTATGAAACCCCAAGAAAAGAAATAGCAGAAGATATTAATAAATAGAAGAACATAACCATGCTCATGGCTGGGAAGAATCAACATTGTGGAAGTATCTGTACTATCCAAAGAAATCTACAGGTTAAATGAAATGCCCATTAAAATACAATCATCACACTTTCAAGACTTCGAAAAAATAATTCTTCTTTTATATGGAAGCAGAAGAAAGCCTATATAGCCAAGGACATTATTAGTAATAAAAACAAAGCTGGTGGGATCACCCTACCATACTTTCAGCTATACTTCAAGGACATAGTGCTCAAAATGGCATGTTGTTGGCACAAAAATAGAGACATTGACATTTGGAACTGAATAGAAAACCATGAGATGAAACTAACCTCTTAAAACCACCTGATCTTTGATAAACCAAACAAGAACATACACTGGAGAAAAGAATCCCTATTCAATAAATTGTGCTGGGAGAACTAGATAACCACACATAAAAGACTGAAACTGGATCCTCACCTCTTATCACTTACAAAAATTGATTCAAGATGGATAAAAGATTTAAATCTAAGGCACGAAACAATAAAAATTCTTGAAGAAAGTGTGGGGAAAACACTTGAAGATACTGGCATGGGAAAAGATTTTATGAAGAAGGCTTTCATGGCAATTGCAACAACAATAAAAATAAACAAATGGGACTAATTAACTGAAAAGCTTCTATACAACTAAGGAAACAATAACCAAAGCAAATAGACAACCTTCAGAATGGGAAAAGATATTTGCGTATTATGAAAAGCTTGATAACTAGGATCTATAGAGAACTGAAATTAATCAACAAAAAAGACCCAGCAATCCTATATATCACTGGGCAAGAGAGTTGAATAGAACCTTCTTTAAAGAAGACAGATGAATGGCTAACAAAACATATGAAAAAATACTCATTGTCCCTAATCATCAGAGAAATACAAATCAAAATTACCCTGTGATATCACCTAACCCCAGTGAGAATGGCCCACGTAACAAAGTCTCAGAGCTGCAGATGCTGGTGTGGATGTGGAGAGAAGGGAACACTTTTACTTTGCTGGTGGGACTGCAAGCTAATACAACCTTTTTGGAAGGAAGTATGGAGAATCCTCAAAGAACTCAAATTAGACCCCCCATTTGATCCTCAATCCCATTACTGGGCATCTACCCAGAAGAAAAAAAAATGATTTTATTATAAGGACATTTGCACTAGACTGTTTATCACAGCTCAATTTACAATCGGCAAAATGTAGAAACAGCCTAAATGCCCATCAACCCAGGAATGGATTAACAAGCTGTGGTATATGTATGCCATGGAATACTATTCAGCCATTAAAAAAGATGAAGACTTTCTATCTTTTGTATTCACCTGGATGGAGGTGGAACACATTCTTCTTAGTAAAGCATCACAAGAGTGGAGAAGCAAGAATCCAATGGTCTCAATTCTAATATGAAGGCAGCAGATGAGCTAATACAGGGTGGGAGGGGGTGGGAGGGGAATGAGTAAGTGGAGAGAGGGGAGGAGCAAGGGGGATGGGGGTCACAGTGTACGGCACACCTCTTGGGGGCAGGATACAATTATTGAGAGGGACTTTATTTAACAAATGCAATCACTGTAACCTAATTCTTTGTACCTTCAACGAATCCCAAACAATAAAAAATATATATTTTTTAAAAAGACATTGAAACACTGAAATAGATATTTGCATAAATTTTATAATACACTGAAGATGAATTCATAATAAATCTAAATAATCTTTAAAAAAATAAAGAAAGTCAAATGAGTAACTCAAAACAAATCTCTAAAAATTAACAGAACTCTAAGTTAAAAATTATAACCCTTTGGAGGATGACTTCTCCAGACCTTTAGTATTACTATGAAATAACGACTCTACTATTACTAAGTTTAAGGGGTTCAAATCATTCTATTAATTAGCAGTTCATTGTGTGCTAAGCCGCTAAATGAATTTTTTTTGAAAAAGAAAATGGTAAAGTTTTAATCAGTCTTAACAAGAGTCTGTTTAAAGAAACAGCCTTTAAAAGGGATTTGTGTGGTGGGGATTGAGAACAGGGTTTAGTGTGTGTGTTTCTTTTTAATTTTTTCAAGGCTAATAGGAGTCACTCTGTCCCCAAGGCAGAAGGAAGCAAAGCGTTCTGTGATCCCCGGTGGCGTCATTGCTGTGACACTGAGGAGTTAAATGTAGATAGACTCCTAAGAACACACACAAGTGTTTAAAAAAAAAAGAAAAAATATCTTTCTGAATCCTCAAAAAAGGGAGAAATGAGCAAGTTACTCCTAGGACATCTAATGGAAAAACAAGAGTGTATACGTACACATGGTTCATTCGCAGATGGCTGACTTCTTGTCACGGTAGGTGACCTCAGATGTCTACTACGTGGACACGCATTCCCCAAGCACTTGATCTGAAGTGGTCTCTTGCTGCCCCACTCTCCAGCACTGTGGGAAGGGGTCTCGTCCCACAGGTATTTGTTTAATATGTGTCCACCAGACTCTGAGCTCCATTAGCCGTGTCCTCAGCACCCTGGGATCAAATTTGCTTGACTAAGATTTGATATAGGCAGTAAATATCAGGGACAGGGTCAGGAATCACTGACTGTCGTAACCAGAAGGATGTAAATATCTCAAGGGCTTCTTCTTGACTATTTAAGTGTGTAGCAGGTGTTAACACCTTCTCTTTTACCTTCTCTCTCTCCGTCTTCACTGTCCTCCTGGCCCCAAGCTCTTCATTGAACAAGTCCCACGGATTCCTGTCCCAGCCGTCACTAGAAGTACTAAGCCCCCAGAAATATTTCCCAGACCACAGGCCTTCATGAGGCAGAGTGCAGTTTATTTTGAAATAAAAACCCTTTCATGTTAAACTTTTCCTTAAGCCACTTCACATGTTCCCATCCTCCTTATCTTTATATTTTCAGCTTCCCTCTGTGGTCACGCACAGTCTGGCCCCTGATGCCTTCTCCCTTATTCTCTACGGCTCAGCCACCATGACCGTTTTGGTTATTCCCTTTCTCAGAGCAGTTATTTATTTTTTTATTTGTTTATTTCAGAATATTAGGGGTACACACGTTTTGTTTACATACTTTCTTTTTGTACAGATGGAGTGGAAGTTGTAAGTGCGCCCTTCACTCAGATAGTGTGCGCTGCACCAACAGGTGTGAATTGACCTCCCCCCCCCAGCAGGATATTCATTGAGATTTACTTCCACACTGCGCTCCAGTGTTGGTGGATTAGTTCCAATGTGGTATTGAGTACTTGTGTTGGATTCTCCCGTCTTGTGATGCTTCCCTTAGAAGTACGGTCTCCAATTGCATCCAGGTTGTTACAAAGGATACTAGATCACCACTTTTCTTTTTGGCTGGGTAGTACTCCAAAGTATGCACATTTCACATTATACAGGGTGGCCATAAAGTTCCTGTGCAGTTTAAAATAGTGTGCAATTTAAAGTTGCACCTGAATTTTATGGCCACCCTATATTAATTTATTCATATATTGGTGGGCACTTGGATTGTTCCCATGTCTTTGGGATTATAGATTGTGCTGCTATAAACATTTGAATGAAGGTATCCTTTGTGTAAAACTAAATTTACTTGCTGTTTTGGCTGCCTGGAATTCTCCATCCACCCTTTCCTCTTTAGCCAGTTAGTGAAGTGTCTGGCTACAAACCCAGTGCTCAAATCATTGCATTTTGGCTGCTTGTTAGGACAGAAAGAGGCTCCTGGTGCTAAGTTGAGGAATGCTAAGGTTGGAATTGCTTCACATTGCTCCTCTTTCTACTCCTTAAAAATTAAGTTAAAGAAAAAAAAAGAAAGAGTGAGGTTCTGTTGGCGGGCAGAGGAGCTAATAAACCCCCATGAGTAGTGGGTAACCTCCTGTAATTCTGCGCTCTTCTTATACCTAAATACTCAGGCCTTGAAACATGAGCAAAGATTGTGGGCAATTCTTCAAACACACATTCATTCATTCAGAAGTACTCATTGGAGTTTATCCTAGGAAAGGGACTGAGGCCTGAACTTTCTCGAGCCCCTGTTCATACTGACCCTTCTTCTTGTTGCAGACTCTCCCTTTTCCCCTTCCTTCTTCTCAGTGTCCTTAAGTCCCTGGTGAAGTCCTACTCTCTTTCAAGGCCCAGTTGAAAAGTGACCTCTTATCTGAAGCTCCCCTGATCTCCTTCAGGCTGAATTAATTGCTCCTTTATCAGTGTTCCCAAGGAAGTTAGTTCATACATTTGTAAAAGCACTTATCACACTGCATTGTAACTATTTGCATATCTGTGTCCTTTCTAGACATTTTTTTCTGTGTGGCAGGGACCATATCTTACTCATTCTCCAGTCTTTGATCCATACTTACATCTCACACTTATATCCTTGGATCTCATCACAGGACTTGGCAGGTGACAGGCACCATTTAAATATTAGTTTTTGCTTAGATGCCGAGGCTTCCTCAAACATCCTTGGATGCTGCCCTGAATGTTGAGATGTAAACAATCACAGGATACACTTTCTAGATGATTTGTTAAATAAATCCTCACAGCATTGTTGCTTTTTAAGGGAACATTTTACTACAGCCCAAATTCCCAATGCATAGGAAAGACTAACACAATAGAAAAATACAAACTTTGCAAAAATCAGGGCAATAAGAAATCTGAAAAGCAAGTGGGAATGCAACTATCCTTGTAAATTAGGCTAGGTCACTGAGGAAGGATCCAGAGAAATAGCACAAGAGTGTGGGGACACATCCAAGGTACAAAACACACAAGAAACAGAAATATGTTATCATAGAAGAGCAACACAAAAATGTTGCTAAATAATATACATATGGTAGATTTTTTTTTCTCACTCACCCACAAAATTAAAACAGTAGTTTGTGTAAAGTAACATTTAAGAGGGAGAATTAATTTTTTTTAAGAGAGAGAATGTACATACCACCCCCAGCCTCCTTGTATCATTGTCTCTCCCTCGAGGTTACTCACGTTACCTTAGAGGTTTAGTTGAATCTGTGGCTTGTTCCTACCTGAGGGATCTTCGAGAACAGACAGGTTTTAGTCTAGTAGAAAATATCAACTCTCTCAGGGGGATGTTGCAATTACCTACCTGGATCCGAGACCCATAAATGATAAGAAAGTTCTGTCTGCCTCTCATATTCAGACATCCTGCAGAGTCCTCCTGGAAAAATGGATCCATCCTCAACTGGAACTATCCAGATATCCTAAATCAGCTCGGGCCTTGAACACATTTGCTAGTTTTGTTTTATGCAATGGAGGCAGCTTTGATTATATTCTTCAGACGTCGTGATGCTCTGGGGTCTGGAGACTCTAATCAATCCTTGGTGTAAATCCCTGCTGTTGGTGCATCAAGTTGGCGAGGAATGTCCCCAAACATTCTGTAAAAGGAAACTGATGAATCAGGCTGGCAGCTGTGGATTTTTGACAGTCAGAAAGGACATGGGCTAAGTGTTGCTTCTCATTCTCTCTGTTAATTCTGCTTTTGATTTGCCTTCACATGCCACTCACCCAGACTGGAGAATGTTGACCCTTTACATGAAAAGCAAATAAAAGTTGATTGCATCCAATCAACCTTTACCTTGATGCTGGCCCAATGGGAGGTTTAGAACTCAAAGTCAGCAACTGGAGGAGATGATTTCTTTGAAAATAGAGTATGCAAGTCAATAGTAGCAGATGATGGAAATCTTTGTGGATGTAAGGAGGAGACAGATTGTATTTCAGCATTGTTTCTAATTATTGTATTGTTCAGGTCTTGTGAATAATGAAAAGATTGAACTCTAAACTAGAGAAAATATTGTATTCTTCTTTAAAGAGAGAGAAAAGAATGAACCTTTTGAACAGATGAGAGAGGTTTACCTAGTACTTGGCTTGGTGCAGAAATAGGATATTAGTCTGAAAATCTCCAGAAGAGTAGCAGATGCAATTAATGAGTATGGTTCCTAGGGACATCAGACCAGTTTGCTTATATAGCAGATTTGTATATTTAACAAGGAAGCCAGGGATGAAAGACTTCTGAGTCTGTTTTGTTTAAGGCTCCTGGTCCGGAATCCATTCTTTTCCCCTGCCTGCCCCAATATACCCACCATCCGTGTGGAAATCTCCCCACTATGTCTTCATGCGGGAGTCTACCGATGTCGGTTCATGAGAAATCTCAGCACACCCAGGATGTCCCCATCCAAATTTGTGAATATGTTGCCTTAGTTGACAAAAGGGAGGGACTCTACAGATGTGATTAAATCAAGGTTCTTGAGATGGGAAGGTTATCCTGGGTTGCCTGCTTGGGCCCAATGTAATCATAAGCCTCTTCATAAGTATACTAATAAAATAAAAAAAAAAAAAAGAGGCAGGAGAGTCCAACTCAGAGTAATGTGACGTGAAGAAGACTCAACTGGTTGTTGCTGGCAGCCCATGAGACAAGGGAGGCCAGGAAAGCCACGGAAATGGATTCTTCCCTAAAGCCTCCAGAAGGAACGTGGCTCTTGTCAGTACCTTGATTTTAGCCCACTAAAACCCATTTTCCGACTTCTAACCTCACTGTAAGATGAAAAATGTATATTATCTTAAGCCTCTAAGTTTGTCACTGTAGCACCAGGAGACTAACAGTCTTGTTGGCACAATTTGTCACTCCTCATCTCTGCATCCACGTTGTATTTTATATATGTGATATCTGCCAGCACCTCCTTCCCTGTATCACAATTATTTGTTGGTGGGTTGTCTTCCCACTTGCTCCTTTCTCAACCACCAAACTGAAGTCAGTGTCTTTTCATCCTTAAGTCCCTAGCAGTCCACTCGGAGTCTTTGAATGAATCAAATGCCTGACGAGGCTGCCCCAGAAACATGAAAAGTACTCACCACAGGTTCCCCTGTGTGAAGAATGAGACACTCTTCTGTTCTCTGTCTCCCGTCACTTTTTCATTGAGTTTTCAACCTGGTAGCTATTGACTCAATCCCCACTTTGCCGAAACATGGGGACATGAGTCTCAGCTCTGATTTTGACACTGTCTCACTCTTCCAAGCCCTGGCCATTTCCCCGAGAGCCACGTTAGCAGGGGCAGCACCCCTCGGTCTCCCGGTCGCTGCCCTGTTTCTTCAAAGATCTTCATTACCTTGTGAGGTTTCAACATACAAGACGCCAACCCAGTGTCCTCTGTGGTTTCCTACCCTTAATGACTTGGTCAATGGTTTGGGTGAGGCTTGGTGCTAAGCCGGTTTGTAGAGGACGTTTACTTAGTACAATCTGTAAAAGATTATGCATACTGATTATAACACCACATTCCCTCTGGGTTTAGTTAATAGTGAAGATTTTTTTTCCTTTTGATCACTTTCAAATGTATCAGAGAAATGGTTTTTCCTATATCAGGAGAACCTCTTACAGAAAGCATATACATCTACCATGGGACAAAGAAAGAATATTCGTCTGGTGGAAATACTATTTCTTCTTGTTTTTTTTTTCTTCTTTTGAGATGGAGTCTTACTTTGTCGCCCTAGTAGAGTGCCACAGTATCATAGCTCCCAGCAATCTCAAACTCCTGGGTTTAAGCAATCCTCTTGCCTCAGCCTCCTGAGTAGCCGGGACTACAGGTGCCCACTACCATGCCCGGCTAGTTTTTCTATTTTTAGTGGAGATGGGGGTCTCACTCTTGCTTAGGCTTGTCTTGAATTCCTGAGCTCGAGCAATCCACCACTGACATCCTTGTAATGCAGAAGCAAGAGCAATGCCAGGAATTCTCTGGCTTCTTTTTTAAATGCTGATCTGGCGTGTGGTTCTCTGCTACTTTGCTTTTCCTGAAAGTTCCTCCCACAAGGCTCAGCAAACCTGACTATCAAATGAATTAATCTCTTTTTATCATCATTTGTACACTTATGTGGCAAGCAAACTCTGTGTGTGTTTGTATATCTGTCAAAGGCACAGATTCCCTTCCAAAACTGGAACTGTTACTTGTGAAATCAAAGATTACCTTTCTATAAGAATTAGAAACAAGATCCTAAGGTCATGTATCAGCTGGGAGCTTAGCCCATCCCAAATATCCAAATCCATATATGCATATAGATTTCAATTACTTCTATGCTCAGATAATCTAAAAAAAGTTGCTGCACAGGAGCCCTCCATAAAATATTCACTAGATACGTGTTGTGTCCATCTGGTAAGCTGAAGGTTTATCTCAGTGTCTGTTTGGGGTGAGTTCAGTAAGAATAATGTTGCAGGATTTGGGAAAAGATTTTGTTCTTTACATATGAATGGAAATAACAAAATAAACATCTTTTCTGTATTCTTTTGATAATTATTTCACATAAGTAGAGACTTTCATCATTCCCTAAGTAGTAATTAAAATTGAAAACCAAAACTGTATTTTAAAGTGTGGGTTAAGTGGGAGCCGGGGCAGAAGGCTAGCTCGTTTGCTCACTTTTGGAGGCTGTAATAGGGGTACTTTTACATTTCAGCTCAGGGCAGACCTATTCTCTGTTCTCACAAGCCTGTTGGCTGTAATATTTTACTCATTTTCAGCTGTAATAAGCTTTTGAGTATATGAATCTACAAGGTTTGTGTTTCTTATCTAATTTGTTTTAGTTCAAGGACACTCTTCAGGGGTAAGGTATAAACAGTTCACGGGAGACTTTCAATATTAGTTTCCTCACACCTGCGGTCTTTGAAAATAATTTTTTTTTTCTGAAAGTAAAAGTGAAATGCTTGCAAAGTCCTAAGGAACTGATTTTTTCCCCATCTTTACCAATTTATAGAATTGAGCTGAGCACTCTTGGAAGCGGGGGGTAAAGTGAAAACTTGCTTTAGGAGATTTAACAAGCATTCCCCGATGGAAACATTTTTTGTATGTTTCCCCCTCTTGAACGGTTTATTTAAAAGTCCACCGGATTGAGTATATAAATGCTTATAGTATTCTTTTTCATTGCTACTTAGCTTGTATCAGTCAAAGTTTAACCATTACATCACCTCTTTCTCCAGCTCAGCGCTTGCTGGAGATGGCGTCCTGCATGGTTTTCATCACATCATCCTAACTGGTGAACAGGGCCAGAACCAGCCAAGAACGCGGTCTGGCTTCTCTCCATTTCCTGTAGACCTTAGGTCTTCTTTGATCTTACAATATCGTGTCTGGATAAATCCCATGGCCAGCAGTTTATTTTGTGATTCCTTGAAATAGCTGCTGTGGGGGCAGGTGGCTCAATCCTATAATCCCAGCACTCTGGGAGGTCTAGGTGGGTGTAACTCTTGAGCTCAGGAGTTCAAGCCCAGCCTGAGCAAGAGTGAGACCCCATCTCTATTACAAATAGAGAAACTAGGCTCGGTGCCTGTGGCTCAACCAGCCACGTACACCTAAGCTGGTGGGTTTGAATCCAGCCTGGGCCCGCCAAACAACAATGACGGCTACAACCAAAAAAAAAAAAAATGGCCGGGCGTTGTGGCGGGCGCCTGTGGTCCTGGCTACTTGGAAGGCGGAGGCGGGGACTCGCTTGGGCCTGGGAGTTGGAGGTTGCTGTGAGCTGTGATGCCATAGCACTCTATACAGGGTGACAGCTTGAGGCTGTGTCTCAAAAAAAAAAAAACAAATAGAGAAACTGACATGGCACACTACCCAGGGTGACAGAGTGAGACTCTGTCTCAACAAAAACAAAAGAAAAGAAAAGTTCACCATGGTACCTTGAAAATTCTGAGGATGTAAAGGAACAGAGCCCTGTTTCCCAAACCTGAATGTGTACATATAGCTCAGCACTCTTATTAGGGATATTGACCTGCCCCTCAGCTGTCAGAGAATCCTGGGACTACGTTGACTAATGTCCCAGTGCATAATCTTCCTAAAATCCCAGCGTTTATGTCTTCCTGCTGTGAGGCAGAAGTGAAATACTTTATTCCCGACTACCTATCTGCTGTCCTTTAACATGTATGATTTCGTTAATTTTCTGTCCGTAGTTCTAATTAGCTCAGAAACAACAGTGACATATAATCCCTAGGGTGATGAGAAGGTAGGTAGTATTACACATAATGTTCAGTGCGTAGGTGTTGAACAGAATAGCATGGAAAAGACGGTCAGTTCCTCTAAAATCTGTAGTCTAATTGGGAAGAGAGGATGAAAAAAAAAAAAAAATACAACTGCCCCAAAGCATGGAATAGTATTTCTTTTCTTTCTACTCTCTTGATTTTTAGGCAAGCCCTTTATTGTATGACTAACACAGTTTAGATTTACCTTAGTGTAAGAGAGAAAAAACTCTACATTTTTTGCTTCTTACATGTCAGATCTCACTCATTGATTCTCAGTAGAATTACAGGAAATTTGCCATGCATATGTCATTAAAACAGAATGATTCAGGGATATTTTACATTATTTTGGTGAATGAGGACTTTCAAATTATCCATAATGCCAGTGTAATGAAGTCTGGGAACCACGTATTTCATTGTGATTTATAGCAAAACAAAAAACAAAAAAAAGTTATAAAACTCTAACCTAAATCAATCATTATGATCGATTAATCATGCTTGGTAACGAGCTACATTGTAAATAGTCAAACAATGAGTAATTAGGCAATACTATCAGACAAATACTATTTTGATGTACTTCAGGATATGACACTAGAAAATCTACAATATAATTTTTATGTCAATGAGTAAAAGGAAAAAGGAAGAAAAAAGAAGAAAAGTATGTAAAAGTATGTAAATAAGTATGTACATAATTAAAGCTAATTGAGGGAAGAGAAGTACAAACTCCCCATAACTTGAAAACTGTTCAGGTGAGACATTGTTATCTATGAAGTGTTCAGTAGTTTGGATTCTGCCGTCCTCCTCCTAAGCCTTGTATACTTAGCAGTTATCCACTGGTAAGTGAAAGTTGGTTTGCCCTACTTTATTTAACCAGTATTTTCCATTGCCACAAAGTTATTGTCATCATAACCTTTGAGTTCTTCTGTTTTGGCATTTCTAACAAGAGTGTTTTCTAAGTTGGGGGCCCCTGGGAGGCAAAGTCAGTGGAGATGTCCAAGTTCAATTTTATGTGTAAGGCGTAGCTACTGAATTCCTCCTGGATTCGCCTATTGTTGTCGAGAGAGACTTTGTAATTACCAAGGGATTACAGCAGAATATGAAAGGGCCTGAAAGCAGCTTTCTTGCAAATCAAGAATGTATTCAGCACAAACTTAGGGAGAGTCAGCTGGGACGTAAGGCAGGAGCGCCTGAAAATGTCAAGGGTTCAGGCAGAGGGGCCTGCCCGAAATTCCTAATTAAAGAAATAAAAACTGCTTTTAAAGAATGTCAAAGACTGTCATTTGTATTCTCCACCAAGAAAAGGGTCTTCTGAGAATTGTAAATGAGATGATGGCACTGCCCAAATACCCTGGATTTGTCCTTTTTTATACTCTAAAAGTAATGAAAATGGAGCTTAATGGCACATAAATAAAAATAATTAAATAGGAGATAGTGGTAGTGGTGCATTACCTGAATTAATATACAAGATTAAGAGGCCAATAACCCAGAAAAGACTTCGTTATTTTGGTGTTTCATATAAATTAGACAACTCTCTGAGAGTAGGAATAAAACAGCTTTCACGCAACCATTTTGATCCTGAATTTCAAAACAAAACCTTCCTTATGGATCACGTTTCTGGTGTTCTCTTTGACATACGGTGTCAGCACATGTTCTTTTTTGAAATAAGCCAGTTTATCAGCTACAACTCTTCTGGTATGTCTTTTTTGCTGTAGGAGTTGATTCACTTTTCTCATTGGTTTCGTAACCCAAACTCGAACCAGCGATTAATTTACATGCATTAATTTTCGTGTCCTTCAGTCATCTCTCTACTAAATTTTGACAGACACATGAAGCAATGAGGCCTGTAGCACGGAGTGCCCGTGAATATTTGCACAACTGTTTCCGATTGGGTGATTTTGTGGAAATAAAGGGGTAAACTGGACTCAGGCAAGGGAAATACGCAGAGGAGAGACTTCAACTGGGGCTAACAAATGTCATTTCTTTTAAGCAATGAAAAGTTTGTGCCCAACAGCTTCCTAAAACATGCATCTTTCACTCGCCAACGTTTGAGCCACAGAGATTTAGAGATAAACTAGTGGGAAATCTCACAATTTTTAATTAGCAATTGTTCTTTCTGTGATCCTAGGGAAGCCAGGGTACTCCCTGTCCTGCTGCCCTTTGTTGATTGTCGTCTTTCCTTAGTTGGACGCTGACAGTGGGGCCCTACCTGTCCTCTCCTAGGTCCTTGGAAAGGTCACTTGCAACACTTACCATGTGATGTCGCCCAAGTGCCGGAGACCACAATGATTTCCCCCTTCTTTCATCATATTCAGAGCTGTTAGTATCTTGTAACAATCACGTGTCCCTTACCCTGTTATTCCTTGTGGTGTCGTGAGCAGCCCCGTTCGGACCTGGTGTCCCATCCCCCAGCAGCGCTCCCGCACACGATCCCAGAGCTACTGCCCCCAGTGGAGCCCGCAGGGCTCAGAGGAGCGCGTTTCCCACCTTTTTCCTCCTCCCTGCAGGTGGGGCATAGTATTCTTGGGGACACTGTGAGGCCAGAGTTTCCTGTGTCCTTGTGACTACATAAAACGAGATATTTCACTTGGTTTTGAAGGTACATGTCATTTTAAATTTCAAATTATGTTTGCATATGTTTGATTTATTGCAGAATAAATCATTATTCTGCTGAGAATTTCATTCAAAAAATAAATAAAATCATGGGGCTGCACCTGTGGCTCAGTGAGTAGGGCACAGGCCCATATACCGAGGGTGATAGGTTCAAACCCGGCCTCAGCCAAACTGCATTAAAAAAAAACCAGGTGTTGTGGCAGGCACCTATACTCCCAGCTACTCAGGAGGCTGAGGCAAGAGAATCGCCTATGCCCGAGAGCTGGAGGTTGCTGTGAGCTGTGACACCATGGCACTCTACCGAGGGTGACAAAGTGAGACTCTGTCTCTTAAAAAAAAAAAAAATTACAAAGTTGGGTGTGACTTCAGGCTGTAACTGCAGGGTATGAGCAAGCAGGTCACTGCCTGTGATCTTGGTTCTTGCTGGGAAAATGACCAGATGCCCCAAAGTAAGGTAAGCTAGAAATAAAATTTATTGAGGAAGAGAAATACAGGTTACAGAGCAAGATTCACTGGCCGTAGAGGGTAAATGGCCCCCTTTGTTGCTACCAAGAAGAAAGGCAAACGTTATGGTTGCTCATGCCTTAAATAAAATGTTTGTCTCATTAACATTTTTAAAGATGTATACACACTTACATCTTTAGAACATATTCTTCACGTGTCAGAGTTTTGTTTTGTTTTTTGTTTTTCTTTGAGACAGAGCCTCAAGCTGTCACCCTGGATAGAGTGCCATGGCATCACAGCTCACAGCAACCTCCAATTCCCGGGCTCAAGTGAGTCTCTTGCCTCCACCTCCCAGGTAGCTGGGACCACAGGCATCCTCCACAACACCCGGCCATTTTTTTTTGGTTGCAGCCGTCGTTGTTGTTTGGCGGGCCCGGGCTGGATTCGAACCCTCCAACTCAGATGTACGTGGCTGGCGCCTTAGCCCGTTGAGCCACAGGCGCCGAGCCTCATGTGTCAGAGTTTTTAAAAGACACTTAATGTCATGTATCTTAGGACCATTTTATTTCTGTGTGTTGGAGTTAGGGGTCATTTCTAGATGAACTGTGAGAGCGAAGCAGTTCCGACACAGGTACCTTGTACAGACAGAAATGGTGGGAGAAACAGACACCTGGGGAACGTTGGTAAAGGGGGGACACAGCAGCAAGAAGACTAGTCAGAGGACTTGCAACCTGCTTCCGTCCCCACTGCGAAGTTAACATCTGTGGTCTAAACACTCACTCTCTCCGACCTGCAGTCTCTTCCTTTGCTAAGGTTGTTGTGAGGATCCACAACAGAAGGGCCTCGGGAAGCAAAATCGTGTTACCACATTTAGACCCTGATATCCCCAAACATGACACATAGACCATGGGATGGCAACAGAGCCTTCTCTCTTGTCCACTTTCGAAGGGATATCTTTGACCTTTTCCAAAATTAAAAGGAAAGTGATTCCATTTCCAGCTTAAACACTCCGACATCACTAACTGTGTGAATATTCATTAACAAATAGAACAGCAGAGATAAACAGTATGGCAAACTACAGAAACTGTGTGTTTGTCAGCAAATTAAGATGCACTTGTGGAACTATTTTTTTGAGACAGAGTCTCAAGCTGTCACCCTGAGTAGAGTGTTGTGGCATCACTGCTCACAGCAGCCTTAAACTCTTGGGCTTAAGCGATCCTCTTGCCTCAGCCTCCCAAGTCACAGGGACTACAGGCGCCAGCTATTTGTTGGTTATAGTTGTCATTGTTGTTTGGCAGGCCCGGGCTGGATTCGAACCCTCCAGCTCTGCTGTATGTGGCTGGCGCCTTAGCCGCTTGAGCTACAGGTTCCGAGCCCACTTGCGGAACTTTTAAAATGAAACTTCACTTGGGCTCTTTAAAACTGCATCTATAGAGTTCTTTGGCGCAGACATGAGCAGCAGCATTTCTGATTTTTTGAAAACAAACTTGTCAAAATGTATTTGGAAAATTTGCAACCTTATTAATAACTTCACCGTTTGGCAGGGAGGCATCTTGATTCAAAATAATTTCTAAATGGTATAAAACTCCATGATTTCTGTCCAAAGATCCGTCCTGCTCTAAGTGTGCTTCTGATTTAGAAAGCAATGCCGGTCTTTTTAAGACTTCGTTGTGTTGTTGGGGTTGAGCAACTTGCTTTCCCTGGAAAGAGATCCAGATACCGCAGCCAGGGAGAACGTGGGGCGGTTTGGCTACTGTGAGGCCGGAGCTGCGGGGAGCACCTCCCACCAGGGCTCTCCATCAGTCTGCCTGCCTCTTTCCTCTGACTACGATAGTCTATGGTCTATAAAGCACTAAATGGTTGGGCCTGCACCACTTAGAGATCGGCCTTCCTCCCTGGGCAACTTCAGGCAATTTCAGCAGAAGGCCGCTCACATTTCCTACTTCCATCTACCAGGAACCAGAGGAAGGGAAACTTCCAAGGAAACCCTCCTTCAGGGAATGTCTTACCTTCCATTAGCCAACAAAGAACTGATCTGGTGATCTTTGGGGCTTGGCAGGAAGCCCATCTTTTAAGCAGAGTTGAGAAGCAGGGAATTTCTGCTCCTTTAAAAGAACAATGAGTTTGAGAAGAACTCTCTCCAGTTCGTGAAAGCCTGTTAAAATAATACAAACGGAAATCTTCCACCTGAGATTTGACCTAATATATATACCCTTATATATGTTTACTGATCTACATATTCTTCAGCAAATATGAATAGATGCCGACTACCTGGCAGCATTTATACTCATTAGATTCTTCAGAGAAAGGAGAAAACAAAATAGATACAGCCTCTCCCTTCATGGCTGTTGTGGCTTATTTAGAAAGACAGAAGATAAATAAACACATATAACATGAAAATATTTAACTACTGTGAAGAAAAATAAACCCAGAAAAGGAGTAAGAGATTTAACTTTTATGTAGAATGATCTGGGGTGATCTTGAAGAGCTGAGACATGTGTTTGACCAGAGAACTCCGTGAAGTCAAAGCTACGAGCAGTATAAATACTAACCCAGTGGAACAGCCATAGTGGACCTCCCCACACACTGACCACCTCCTCGAGTTGACCTAACTTTCACAGCCTGGGCAGGCACCACGTGTATCAGGCCTGGTTCCTCATGGTGCCCCCTCCGTACGCTGGTTAGTTCATGTGGTCCCTTGGGTAGCCGTATTGCAGAGGCTCCGCTGTATGTGCCATCACCAAGGCTGACGCGTGTTTGGTGTGTTTTAGTGGCAGGAGAAGAAGTGAGAGTTGTGAGGAATGCAGCCAGCACCACGTTAGGTGAGAACTTGCAGGCAGTACTACCAACTTTTAATTTATTCTAAATGTGATGGGAAGCCATTATATGCTTTCCAGTAGGAATAATGATCTGAGCTATGATTAAAACAATCTCTGGAGAATACAGGGAGTTTCTCTTGGTCTTGGGAGAGAGGTGGGGGATGGTCAGTCATGCTCAGGAGATATTTTAAAGGAATACCCAGCTGCATTCACTGAGGGATTGGATGTAGGTAGGGCTTGAGGGAAAGGAGAGAGTAAAGGATGACTCCAGACATTTTGTCAGGAAATTAGTTTATATATATATGTTCTTTGCAGAGCTATTAGGCACTATTATAGAGATGTACTGGAGCTAAGTAATTTTAACTTATAACAATGCTTACAAAAGAGAAATTTGGGTCTGCTATTATCCAATTTGCAACAGGAATCACCATAGGATTCCTTTCAATAGCAAGGTCCTTTAGTTAGAGTGTGATTCAATTATTATAAAATCCATTTAGGAAGAATCCTTCAGAAACGTAAGTAAAATCTATTTTCATTAAGCATTGTGAGAGAATAGCCAAAGGCATGCCCTTCCCTGCCATCCAAGGGCACATCATTAGGGTAACCACACATAGCTGTTGGCCCCAGGACACGATGCCTAGTGCCTTGGCACAAATGACACACACTTGTTTGCGTTCTTGGAAGTGTCTTAGTTTAGACAGTAAATCACATGCACTCTACAACATAATCCAAATATGGGAAGTTAACACAGTGGCTTGAATGATGTATCATGCAAAATTATAAAACCTGGAGGCGTTAATCTAAGAAGGAATTAGAGAAAAACATCACCCCGAATAGCTTACCCCCACCAACAGAAGACAGCAGGGCAGTGAAGGCTGGCATCTCACGTCTGTGCGGACCTGTTGCACGGTACATTCTGTGAACTGTACTGGTGACGGATAATCAGACATGAGCCCACACAACATGGGTTGTATTCCTGATGACTTCAGGACGTTCTTTCAAAATTCCCCAGTCACACTAGAATACGTGACTCTGTTTTTCACTGGCTACCACTGGATCTTAAACAAATGAGCTGTAATTCTATTCAATATCAATAAATTTAAAGCCCCTCTGAGAGGCCTAGGCAGGCGGATCTCTTGAACTCAGGACTTCAAGACCAGCATGAACAAGAGTGAGACCTCTTCTCTAAAAACCAGCCAGGTGTGGTGGCAGGCACCTGTAGTCCCCGCTACTCGGGAGGCTGAAGCAGGATTGCTTGAGCCCAGGAGTTTGAAGTTGCTGTGAGCTATAACACCAAGGCATTCTACCAGGGGTGACAAATTAACACTCTGTCTCAAAAAAAAAAAAAGAAAGAAAGAAAGTAATTTAAACCTCCTGAGGATTTTACCTGAAGGGCAGGACAATCAAGATGACCCTAGTGTGCCCCAAATTGTCATAAATAGTAAATAAACTAGTGACTTCTGCTCAAGTCCTGTGACTTTCCAAGCCCTCGTCTCAGGACTTTTGCTCCTGCTACACAATCTGGCTTCTCCAGATGTCACTGGGTCTGATGCTATCTTCTCTTGAGGCAGAGCTGGGTCCTGAGCCCGGTTGGTGAACCATGAATGGCACCCCTTGTTTAGTAACCCCGGGAAAGGAAGTGCCAGGGCCTGGACAATTATATCATCATCATTATCATTACTGCCACAATTGCCCCTGCTGCTGCTAATAATCCTGCTACCGTCATCACCAGCAATAATTTTCACAGCTCTGTGCTATGGAAGATAAAAGAACTGAGTGACTCAGTTTTTGGTCCTCAAAAGCTTATAATGCGCAAATCATCAGTACTCATTATATTTGATTGATTCCCATCCCTCAATGTAAGGGAATTTAAAATTATAATTAAGGCTTACAAAAGGTCTCATTTTTAGACAAGTAATATTACATGACATTTTGTCTTTCAGCTTGGGATTTCAGGAAGTTTGTAAATATTACCTTGATAAACTTCACAAAAACTCTCTCAGGTTGTACGTGTAAAACTAATTTGTAGATAGTTAATAAAGTGGGAAAAAGCAGGCATCCGGATGAAGTGATCTGCCTCAAGGCCCAGATGGCTCCCACTCTGTCTCCTGATCCAATAGCACCAAAACCCACCACGCAGCACAAGTTTCTATGAAGTTTTTCCTAAGCATTATATAATCTGACTCAACAATGTGTTCTAAGAGCCCAGCTTTCAGGTTAAAATAGTGAGACTCGCTTACAAAATTTGAAGTACTTTTGTCTAGAAATTCAGCTACTTTATCACCAAACACAATGTTCTTTCTTCTTTTAAATGAAGCAAAGCCCATGGAACCCATAAGAAAGACAATGCAACACAACTACGTTTTAATGTCAAGAGAATTTTCTGTGACTCTTAGGCTAACAAGAAACTAATCATATATCATGAATTATTTTCAGTAGGAGAGACCATCTGAAAGGTAATGGATACATTTTATTTCCTACCATTGAATGTTTATTCTGCATGAGACTTTGGAAGTTTAATATGTAAAAGCACCTTGAAGTTAATCCATTTCGGTGTGACATGGACGCTTTTATAATGAAGCAAACAGTGGTTCATAACCTTACCAACTTCAACAGTAGGTTTTATATATTCAATTATCCACGGACAGGGTGCACTTGTCTACCTGTAAATGAATTATTTTGGTACTACTTCAACTCATTCAAAAGAACTCACTTGTATAGTACACGTTACCCACAGCACTGGCGGCCAAAGCTGAAAGCGTGTGCTGTCCTGAGCAGCGGCCTCGTTTTCCCTTTGAGCATCGTCCTCGTCCTCCCCACTCTCACCCACCTGCCTCACTCACAGCCTCCCTGTGTGGCATTCCTCCCACCACGCATGGCTAATTTAAAAAAATTCTTTTGTAGAGATGAGATCTTGCTATGTCTTATTTTGCTTTTAAAGTCCCCTCTCTTACATCACCATCTGTCCCAGTCTGATCCATGTCCCCGTGGCCTTCTGAAGGCACAGTCTCTCCTACTCTTTGCCTTTTCTCATGCTTTTCCCAGAGAGGCCTCATGGCGTGGGCACAAGGCCGCATCTGGGGCCACACCACCAGGTTCGACCCAGGCTCTGCCTCTTCCTGAAGGTGTTTGCTGGGCCTGGTGGCACGTGTCTGCGGTCCCAGCTACTTGGGAGGCTGAGGCAGGAGGATCGCTTGAGCCCAGGAGTTGAAGGTTGCTGTGATCTATGATGGTGCCGCAGCCTCCAGCCTGGGTGACAGAGTGAGACCCTATATTTAAAAAAAAAAAAAAAAAGCAAAATAAGGCCACACCATGAGGTGCTTTAAAACCAAAAACTTGAGTTGGGACTTGATTTTAGAAGCCACACAGAACTCATTTGTAGTAAGCAGTGTAGTAACCTGACCAAGGGGAGCTTTGGGGACACTGGCTGTTCATTGATTGGGAGAGACACTGGAGAAAGGTGCCCTGATTGGGAAGTCTTTTAATCGCGAGGAGGAAAGTGGGGTTTTGTGTTCCTGTGTCACTGAGCAGAGTGTTCCCATGCGGTGTCTTCGGCGTGTTGAAGCCTGTGGGAGGGGTCCGCTCCTGCTCCTTCCCTTCTGCGGAACTTTGTGTATCTCTTACCATAACTGATCTGTGAAGTTGTTTAGAAGAATTTTCTTGTACCCTGGGGTGTGTTGGGAGCACTGCTGATCAGGTGCGCCCCGTAACCGCCAGCTGCCTCCAGCTTCCCTTCAGGACTCAGTCCTCCTCCGTTTCCACTTCCAGAGGCACAGATGCAGAGCCTGAGTCAGCTGGGATGCCTCTGAGGTCCAAGCATGAAGTCCTCCCCACGCAGCTCCCACACACAGCTCCTGTCCTCCACCCCAGCTGCTCCTCCCTGGAGACGCGTGTCACTCCTTGCCTGGATAACTGTGTGATCTTTCTATCAGCTCTCCCTGCCTCTGCTGCCTTCCTTCTTTTCATTCTATTCACTGTACCAGTTTTTGTTTTATCTTATTTAGAATTCCTATGGCCAAAAGTGACAGGGTTCTAACTCAAATTTGCTTAAGCACAGGAAAAAAATATGGGAAAGAAGTACAATTTCATCTGGGGCTTAAAAAATGAGAATCCTAGGTAGAGGTGTGACGTACAGTAGCCCTGAATGCAGGTGTTCAAGTGATGATGTAAAAAATCTGACTTCCTGGCTCAGCGCCGATAGCTCAGTGGTTAGTTAGGCACCCACCATGTACACTGAGGCTGGAGGGTTTGAACCCAGCCCGGGCCTGCTAAAGAAAAATGACAACTACAACAAAAAAATAGCCTGGCATTGTGGCGGGTGCCTGTAGTCCCAGCTACTTGGGAGGCTGAGGCAAGAGAATCGTTTAAGCCCAAGAGTTTGAAGTTGCTGTGAGCTGTGATGCTACAGCACTCTACTGACAGCAACATAGGAGACTGTCTCAAAAAAAACAAAAACAAAACAAAAAAATTGACTTCCTTTTTCTCTAAATTCCTTGAACTTGATTCTTTTTTCCAGGCAAAACCCAACAAATATCAATGGTAATATCCATGCTCTACTACTGAAAAACCTACGATAATTTCCTATTGCCATAGAGTAAATTTAGTAACATGATAGAATTGCAAAGTCGAAAATGACTTTGAAGTTCATGTTATTCAGCCAACTTCAGAGAATTGAAAACTATTAACAGAGCTAAGCCTGAGACTCAGACATTTTGATTCTAGAGCATTTTTTTAAAATAGTTTCCTCATTGGAAATTCCACATGATTTTCAAATGCTCTCAAATAAACTCCCTAATTTTGCTTACCTTTCTTACCTTTCACTGTCCCCAACAAGACTTCTAGGCCAGTTGAAATTACCTTCTCAATATTCCTTGCATGGCCTTTGCCTGTTTTTACCCTTGTGACTTTGCTTTTATTTTCTAGTCATAATAAACCAATTTCTTTAATCCCAACGCAAAGAATATCAAAGGTCCAACATAAGTTTTATTTCTCCATTAGTAATAATTGAGCTTGTATTCCAGTGCAGTAAGAAAACTGGAGGAAGCAGATGGGACTTGACACAAGCTCCCATCACATCACCTGTTCACCTATTTACGTTGCTCCCTGTGTGCTGTTTTCTTCCTCCGTTTCTATGGATCCAAGCTCCCAGTTGAAGCCAAACCCTCCACGAATATACAGAATTCTGTCCTCTCATCTACTCAAGGAGCTAGCTCAGCAATTCTTTTATCGTTGTGGATCATCACCATCCATATCAAAAGATCATTATTTCTTTCATCTTTTAATACCTCTTTTGATCTCATTTTTCTCTGTTTCTGTTCACAGAAAAAGCAAACAAACGCTACCTAGCAATGGTCTCTACACTGGTCATCTCTAATTTCTCTTCTACCATTCTCCCTTTAGCCAATCCCAATAAGCTTTTTGCTTCCACTATGCCAGCAAAAAATGGTCTTACCAAGGTCAATATTAGGTAGAGTAACCTAGGCTGCAGTGAGAAGCAAACCAAATATGTAAGTCTAGTTTTACACTTTCATCATTAGAAGTTCAAGTGGATCATTCAGGTACCTAAGTGGCTGCAGATTGTCATCACCCTGCTTTCCATGGTCTGTGTAGGCACATTCATCCCAATCATCTGAAGTAGGAAGACAGGGAGGGTTACCAGGGGGTAGTTTTTGGCCGAGGCCTCAAATTACCACACAGTTCATCTACTCACATTCCATTGTCCAAGGCACTGGCTCATGACTGTGGAGGAATGGAGTCTCGCTGTGTGTCCAGGAGGGAGAGAAAGCAGAGCTTGTGGACCACTTTTACTGTGTTAAATGGAACAGGCTGTTTTCGGTGCTTGCTTTACTTGAAGTTGACACTTCAGAGCAGTGGTTTTCAACCTTCCTAATGCTGCGACCCTTTAATACAGTTCCTGTGGGTCGTGACCCACAGGTTGAGAACCGCTGCTTTAGAGTATTCTTACCTCTTTAAAACTCTTTCTTCACTCGGCTCGAGGGCATCACCCCTGCACAGTGGGCCTCCTCCTCTCCAGGTATGTTTCTTAGCCACCTTTCATTATTCCTCCCATCTTTCTCACTGGTAGATGTTGGAATACTTGCCGAACACAATCTTTGGATCTCTGTTCTCTTAGCCTATTTCCCATCTCTTGTTGATTTTATCCAACCTAATGGCTTCTACACTGGTGACTTCCAAATGTGCATTTCAATCCTGGGCATCTTCTTATAATCCAGGCTTGTGTGTCCTGCTGCCGACTTGACGACTCCACTTCAACTTCAAGCTGACGAACTTAGCACAGACATCTGAGGACCTTCACCTTTACTCCTCCCTCAGTCTTTCACAATTCAGTTAAAGACATCTTGACCTTTCTAGGTTTATAATCACTCAGATCAACACTGTTGGCTTCACCTCTGTTGCTGTCACATCCCACATGTCTTTGGTCAGCAGATACTTGGGTTCCACCCGCCAGATACATCCAGAGTCAGAAAATTTCTCATCACGCCATGGCCACTGCCCTACTCTGGGCCTCCAGTCTCATCCCTGGACTAAGAGAACAATCTCTTGATTAGTCTTCCTGGTTCTTTCCACCAGATCTTAGTCATTCTCTAGATATTTGGGTCATTATGAAAGTTTTAAGATACACAAAAATCAAGGAACGTTAAATCTGTGCAGACCAGACAGAAACTAATGAAGCCCTCTCAGCAATGCTGATAAGCTGAGACAATGGATCAGAAAGGACGCTGCCAACTGTGTTTCTTGGAAGTGAAATAATGGGCCATTACATAGTCTGTCTCAAAACTTTTATAGTGACCTGCCTACCACCCAAAGTAATCCAAATAGGTGTCAGACCGTGTCATTTTTCCATTTAAATCTCTCCAAATACATCTGGTTTTAAATAAAAGCCAACATTTTTGCTATAACCTACAAGTCTCTCGATGGTAAGCATAAATATTCTCCAACCTTATCTTCAAATAATCTTGCCTTGTACTCACTGGCACTCTATTCTGGCTATTTGTTTGCTTGTTGGTTTTATTACTCAAGATGTGCCCCCATCTCGAGGCCATTGGGTGTTCTTACCTTCACATGTTCATGTGACTCACATTCTCATTTTGTGTAGATCTTAAGTCAAATATTGCCTTCTCAGTATGGAGAATTTTCCTAACCATTCCATTTAAAATCGAAACTTCTCCTTAACTATTTTTATTACCCTTGCCTGCATTATATTTTTTCTTGGCATGTATTTATATCTAGAATATTGTATGTGTATGTCTGTGTGTGTGTGTGTAAGCTATAGATAGCTTGGTCTTTTTTTTTTTTTTTTAAATTTAGTATTCCCAGTAATTAGGTAAGTGCCAGATAATTTACATTTGTACTGAATGAATGAATGAAATACTCCAGATCACAGCAGTTCCCACTTTCTCATAAATACTATGGATCCATATCATTCATTTGGAATTTAGTCCTAGTCAGCCTTTTTTTTTAACTTTTCATGAGAAAGTACCCAGGATTCACAATTTGATCATAAAATTCATTATATAAAGAGAGAGGGTAATATAGAAAACTAGAATCTAAGGAGGATAATTTAAAATCAAAGATTAAGGCAAAGGAGTTGTAGGCCTCCAAACATGTAGCCAAGCTGATCAGTGCATCGCGCCACCTATATGAAATGCACTTGGCCCTGATGAACTCAGCACTCGGTCCGCGTGCCAGCCTCTTTCAGTCAAGTCTTCCTGTTTGTCAGAGCTGTATTTGGCAGATGCCAGACGCCGTTCTGTTAATTTTAAAAAATGGAAACAATCTAAGCAATCGAGACAAATAACAGACCCTGAATAGACTGTGCTCTTTTCTCTGTGACACACGTGTTCCCACGGAATCAATTCCTATATGTCAGAGGGTTAGGCAATATGATTCTGAAACAAAATATAAACTTAGGCTAATTTTCAAGTGGCTGATTCTAGAATAACGAAATTTAAAGCGGCAATCTTGGAATATTTTAGACTCAAGAAATATACATATTTATTTATATTGCGCCCCACACATACACGCACCCTATCTCATCTTTCTCTTCCTATGTGGTTTTAGCAAATGTCTCAGGGGAGAGAAGGGGTATGTACATAGTGGTATGAGTTGAGAAGTTGGAGGGAATCGGTTAGAAGGTTGGGTCAGGGAGAAGGTGGGAGAATGGATGAAATCAGCAAAATCAGGGTGCAATAATTATCTTCTTAGCACGCAAAGCAAAGCCTACAGTGAGCAGAGCTGCTCAGCACACTGGTGTGGAAAGGCTGGTGGAACCCGCTGCAGAAGGCATGGAGCAGAGGAAGTCAGAAAAAGGAGAGAGCCGGGGAGGTGGTGTGCAGGTCAAGCTGAAATCCACTTTGTTAGCATGGGAAAGGCAAGGACAAAGTACTGGAGGACTGAGGATGTGTTCTAGCATGTCCAGCCGTTGCTTTGGTGGCTGCTCACACTGACCACACCTCCTGCCCATCACCAGGACTCTGGTGACCACCTTCAGTAAGCCCAGCCCCGCTCCAGTCCCCCCGCCTCGTGCTCTAGGGTCACTGCTGTTTAAGATCATTGTTAGGTTTGCCTGTGACAGCAAAGATCGTGATATCTATCAAAAGTGATTCCAGAAGCAAGGCTTATTAACTTTCTACTTGACGTGTGTTAAAAACGCACGCTGTCACCGAATCAGCGCCACGTCCTCATTTTTATAATTGGTTCAAATTGCACTTTCAAGTTCTTTTATTTAACGTTCCCCCTTTCTCAAGGGCTTCTTAATGGACATCTTCGCAAAGTATAAAGCTGCATCGGGTTGCCTTCCACCAAAGACAAGCTATCCCTTTGTCATCACATTCCCACACTGCTGTTGACTCTGTGGCACCTTCCCAAGGCCATCGGGGTTCTGAAATCCCATCACTTCCGTGTACACCTCAGTCTTCTGATTTCACCCCCTGCACCCTCATTTTCATACTCCGCGTACCTTCTGAAACTATGTCATGTAGACTGTGCTCGTTAGGGGTGAGGAGTAGCTCTATTTCTGAGGAAATTATGGTGTGTGTCACTCTTGGAGTTCCTGGCTCCACCCTCAGATCAGCATTTCCAAGAATCAGGCTCATTATTGAATGCGCTATTCAACACGGTGATTATGCTCCCATTCTTTCCAAATCAATTTCTCTTCAGCTTCTGTTAACTGTAGAGGGTTCTTATGTCTCCCTACTCAGATGACTCTCCTCCTCCTCACAGATCTCATCTGAAAACACGAATTTTCTATCTTTTCTTTGCCTGCTCTTGCCTCTCCCTTCTGTTATTTAACTTTACAATTGTATTACTTAACTCTGTCAAGTAGCTTGACATACAGCTTGCACAAAAGCTGCTACCCATTTAAAAACTCATCTTATTGTTGGAAGACTCCTCCTAGATTAAAGATCCATGGTTCTGCTTTGTGTATCAGAGGGTTCGTAATAATTTGTATGGATAAAGGAGGCGAGAAACTTAACAAAACCCGGCGCTAGATCTTTTGATAATCTATGTAGGTCAACCCAAGGATGCTGTATATTATACACATACTGTATAAGCATGACAGACAGTACCTTGATGGAAGATGGTCTGTTATGAAAACACAGATACTTCCATAGAATTTATATATTTTATTGTAACATTTTTGTATCTTGAGTCACTATGGTATAGAAAAGAAAAGATAGTAAGAGGAAAAACAAAAAAAAACCACCTGAATTCATTTATGTTCTATTTGGCCCTTAGCCATAGGAGTGTCCAATCAAGACCACCATGCTGTTTTCACACCATCTCCAGGATTGCGAATCAGTGCAGGTGACACCGGTTCACTGCAACTCCAACCCTGCCTTAATCATAACTCTTTTTACCCACGCTTTGAGGCATTCAGACTCAGCTCTGAGTCACTGAAGCAAAATTGGAGCATCTGGGTAAAGTGTCAAAACAGCAGAGCTTACATCAGTGAGACGCCACCGCAGCTTATTGAACTACAAATGCTACATTTGTGGCTGTTGAGAGGCTGTAGATTTTCTTGTATTAGCCTCTGGATAAAACGTGTTAAAACTAGTCGGAAAACTACAATGACACATACAATTTTTCCTGTGACCTTAACTGAGTTTCTAAATATGTGTTGATGCTAGTTAGAAATATTAATACAATTCCATTCTTTGAAAAATTCCCAATTATTGTATTAATCTTCTGGTTGTTTTCCTCAGCATGCATGCCATCAAGTCGATCCCTTGAACTGCTTAGCATGTGGAAAAATGATTTAGAAAACAAAACAGAAAGATTGTATGCTCCAGTTTCATCGTTAGATGAAAGAAGTAGTGTTATTATTATCATTTATTAATGCTATAAATTATATTACTGAATCATAAATTATATAATCATGTTTTTTCTGTTTTGTTCAATGAAGTGGCCTGAGTTGAATAATATTGTCTTAGGTTTCGTTGTTGTTCATTTGCAGGATGGTGATGGAATTTCGCTCTTTGGACTCTTTGGACTTCTGGATTTCTTGTAAGTGAATCTATGTCCTTTTCTTAAAATTGAGAACTCCTAAAATATTTCACTTGTTCATTTTTACTTAAAGCATAAAAATAATTTTAAGAGCATTATTTTTTTCATTAACGACTATTATGTTCACTGAGAATTTCTGGTTCATCCATTGTACCAATTTGGTATATAGATATGTTCCTTGAACAGCAGCGTCACCAAAGTAACCCTCTAAATGCTTTGTGACAATCGACTCCTTTTAGTCACATAATTTATTATAAATACTATTATTATAAATTAAATATTAAATGAATTTGGGTTGAAAACTTCAAATATTGGGTGATATGTTTTCTTCTTTTACCTGCATGGCAATTCATCTGGTATTCACTGATCATAAAGAATTTCTTTCCTATTTATGTGGATCACTCATATCCAAGGAACACATATAATTTGGTGATAATTAATGCATTTACCAAATTTACTATCTAGAATCCCATTAGCACAATATGATTTTAAATATGAAAACTGTGCTGTGCTCAAATCAATCATCGAGGTTATGGTTTATTCAATGACACCCCTTCCTCCGAATACATGAAATGTTTACAGACTGCTTTAAGGTCTAACATCAATGGCTGTGTATTAATGTCATGTGGGCATGACCAACCGAGTATTTTTGTTGTATAAATTGCTGGCGTAGCTCAATGTGTCCTTTATCAAGTGACCTGGCTTAGGAAACATTTCTGGACATGGGAAGAGAAGCAAATCATTACAATCTTCATGCCTTGCCCCCCCCCCACTTGGCTGTATTGTGCCTCCCACTGGTGACCTCGGATAAAAGGAAAAATGGTATCTTCAAATCTAGAAACCTTAGGATTCTATTAAGGGACAGTTGTTTTTTCTAAACTTGGTAGAGAATACAAACGGAAATTAGGAGTCCATGATTCTTAGCATGGAGGATGTTCTCGCCTGCTCTGCTCTTGATTGGGCTTGTTCATTGTTTGTGTGCAGAGAGCAACTTGAACCTGTATCTCATGGGCTTAATTTGTTACTTCAAATTCAATTGAAAACGTGCTGGAGAGATCAAGCTCTTCTGAAAGGTGTGGTGGCTCTGGGGGAGATCAGCGGGCCTTAGGAGTAGGGCTTGTCTGTGTAATAACATTTTGCGATTGCATTGGTCGTGTGCTTTCTAATTTTCTAAAATAAACGTCCATGGGATCAGCACTACTTCATTTAGTATATTAATAATAAAGTAGTTTCTTTTTCTGGCAACATAGTTAAGCTTTGATGTATAGATTTTTAAGCACTGAGGTTAGGTAAAGTTTACACATTACAATTGAACTGGATTCTGAATCCGACTCCTGAAAGGTACCAGAGCATCTCTACCACAAGAGAATCTACAACTATATCTATAGGCTTATTGTAGCAATAAAAGAGAAAACAAAAAAGATTGGAAGAAGTCAGCATGGTCTCAGGATGGCACAAGTACTATGAGTGAGGAGCCGTGGAAATTTAACTCCCATTAAAACAAATAGGGATTTTTTAATTATTATTTTAGAAGGGGGGAAAAACAAGTTAGCAAACATACAATTTGACATGTTATTACCATGAATTGATTTTCTAGTCATTATGCGTGTGCTGTAACAGTGCTGATTGTGATAGATTTGTTTGGAATGCATGTAGTTCAAACGTTTATTTTTAGAAGTGTTTGCCACTTTAAACTAATTAAGCAATTTCCTGGTTTTAATGAATTTACTGCTTGGAATCACTGATTGTAAATTTGTGAGACCAACTCAACAAAGCTGCCCCACGGAGGGTAATGTTAACTATCCCTGTGAGCATTTCGTGTTAATATGAGTTTGTGTTTTCAATGCCTGCCTGCCTCAGTCAGTGGGGTGTTATTTTGAATGCTTTGCTCAAATATCAAGACTGTTCTATCTTCAGTGAAATTGTCTCTTGTCAATCTTGTGCTTTAAGAAACGACCCAAAAATGTCTCAGCTGTTTTTTCTGCTAGACGATCTCCTTTTCTCTCCCACATTTGAGGAGTGTTATTACAGATCATGTTCAGTGAATTTTCTTCCAATCACCAATCACGGTGGCTCCAAAGTGAATCGTATGCAAAGGGGCTCCGGGTGTGATAGCTGGCGTTCTTCACTCGGTCCAGAGTTGAAGTCCTTGATGATGGCACATCCCTGTCACTTCTGACCTTGTCTGGGCCTTTTCCCAGACCACTGGTTGGATTCGAGCAGGATAAACGGTGTTGTACTAATAAACCTTGACCATGCTGTCTCCTCTTTGTGGAGCCCCGTTCCCCTGCCTTCTGCCCCTGCTGAGATCGTGCTCATCCTTCACCAGCATCAGAATTCTCCCAGGAAGCCACCCCTCCTCAGTATTTACAGAGCATTTCATTGTCTCTTGGAGTATGAGAACGCCCTTAAGACATTTACGGTGGCACCTACAGTCCCCCTTTTCTTAGGATTTGTTTATTACTTGCTTATTCATCCAATTGCACTTTTGGTACTGTGAAAAAAAAAATATCCTGTGTTGCCCTTCACAGAGTGAAGAGCCTGGACAAATAGCCATGCACGTTAGAAGTTCAGTTGTTGCTCTAACACTAGCCTTGTAACCTCCCATACTTAGTACAAATTCTGGAAGATTTGGGACAGGACTATGTATTTATTTTTATGGGCCTGTGTATTTATATTAAATGTTTATAGGTTATTTCAACATTCTGATTTGATATTTATTTGTTTAGCTTTATTTTGGTTTTAGATAATTTTAGCTTCCTAAAGATGCCACACTTCATTTGGACTATGATAAAAGGGCCTACGTAAACTGTTTCACTCATTCATTTGTTCATGTCTTCATTCATTCTGGAGACACCAAGCTGAATGTTCAATCTAGAGCTTCAGTTCTTTTGGAGGTGACCTTTAAACGTGGTATATTCTGTTACAAAACATGTGAAATCAATCCAGGTGCAGTGGCGCACACCTGTAATCCCAGCTACTTGGGAGGCTGAGGTGGGAAGATCTCTTGAATAGAGGAGTTCAAGACCAGTCTGGCAAAATAGTGAGACCTTATCTCCAAAAAAAAATTTTTTTAATAAAATGTGAAATCATGAACTATAAAACCCAGGATAAGAAAGCAGTTATTCTTTTAGAAGGAATTGCAGTATCTTCATACAGATGTTGCACATTTTGTTTTATATTAAAAGAGATTAAAATGTTTTAAACAATGAAAGAATCAAATGTAAAATCTAACGGGCCACTTAACTCAACGCCAGACACTGTTGTAAGCACTTTACATATATTAATTAATTTAATCTTCATAGATAATATTAGAATTCTACTTTACCAAAGAGGGCAGGCACCGAATAGGTACATTATATGCCCAAGGTTACATAACAAAGGAGTGTCATTAGTAAGACAGGAGAGGAGGAGCTGGGAGGACTCAATTCTATCAAGGCAAGCTGAAGGAAGGACAGTGCTGTGGGCAGGAGGGGACGCGGAGGAAACCTGGGGGAGACTGAGGTTGGGAAAGGAGGGAGGTCATTGGAGTTAAACGCAGGCTTGAGTAGGACTGAAAGAGGCCCTTGACTTATACCATCAACAGCTCTTTGATTAAAATTGTGGGGTAGAAACAAAAGAACTGAAACAGATTTGGTAAGTGAAGACTGACTATGCTCCAGCTCTCAAAATTTTTGCAGAGTGGTTGCTTGAATCAAATGAAGAATTTTCTTTGAGCCTTGCATGCTTCATGGATACAGAAGAAAGACAGTGTTTAGAAAGGAGAGATGAAAGGTATTAGGGTTAGGCAGGGCTTGGGAAAAGGGAGTATAGACTAGCGATTACGTCTTCAGTTTAGTTTGGAAAAGATAATTCTTATTGCGAAACTCAAGGCCAGGCAGTGAGAAAGCCCCCACTGGAGGTTTGGACGTGGAAGACGTCTCTCTAAAGGATTTCATTCTCCTTGAAAGAGATCAAGGTGCTCTAAATAATCACAGGGGTGGCCTTGGAGCCTAACGTTAGAATCTATCGAAGATATGCTGAGATAATACTAAAGGTTGATGAGTTCAAATAGAAAAAACTATCTCCAGTTATCGCCAAGGGCTCTAGGGAGTTTGGAAGCCATACCTTGGTAACAGGATCACTTTACCTGGTTTTATGATTTTCTTGGGCATTTGTTAATTAGGAAAGAATTAGAACCATGCTTGGCTTACCTTAAGTAACAGAGGGTTATTGTAAGTAAAGGAACGCGGGGTCTTAATCCCTATGTGGTGAGTCTTCATGGAGCCCAGAATGTATCTGAAAATCCTGCAAAGTTATTCAGGATTTCCACAAATCTCTAGTACTATTTTGTAACCACCTTGCACCAAGCATCTATCCTTAGCATCCAAGTCTGTTTTTGTTATTCTTTTTTCCTCAGCTAAAGATGTGCAAATGAATAGACTTCCCAAACTAGTTAGGACTGACTATAATAGCTCTGCGTGTCAGGCTCTAGGATCAGTGTTTTACTAGGACTCAGATTCTCAGCCTATAATCACACAGCCACAATGTATTAAAACAAAGCAAAATGTGCAAAAGAAAAGGTGTATGAGGAAACACTTGGAGGAAGCCGGGGGAGCTTCCAAGGGCTCCCCGTCCCTGCCCGGCCCCACCCATGGAGCTGCACTGATTTGAGATGTACTAAATTTCTCCAGCAAAGAGCTGCAACAACATGTGTGAACTGTTGTGCGCCAGGGCAGCTCGTCAGAGACTCGGTGCTCGCATAGGCAGCTTCTGCCCGACGCGTACCAAGCTTCCAGGGGCCCAGAAGGAAAGCAGGTGTTCGGCATAAACTAAATGGTTTGCACAAATGGTTTTGGAACAGTGAGTCACTCTTAGGAGTTTGGGTGGTGGGAACTTTCTTGGAATCCAAGTTCCCACGTGTCAGCTACAGCTGTTGTCCCCAACGCCCAAGCTGCTGTCAGGAGCTGGGCTGCACATCACCCCCTGAGCTCCCCTCCTGCCACAAGCTGCACCCTATTCCTGGAAAAATTACCTTCCGTGAAACCGGTCCCTAGTGTTCAAAAGGTCGGGGTCCAGTCCAGCTGGTATGCAGGACTTCCCAGGATGGCATTCGGGCATGCCTGGTCAATTCTCCGTATGCTCTGCTCCCCCACAGCTCCCAGAACCCCGGCTCTTTCTCTAGACTTTCTGGCTTCGGCTTATTTAGGTTTTCTGCCTCTTCCTAAATTCTGCAGACACCCTTCTCTCTTCTCTGACTTCTGCAACCTCTGCCATCCTTAAGTGTAAGCCTCCTGTTGAAACTACTTGGAGAGAGATCCTAACTGGTCCATCCATCTGCTGGACACTGTGAGGAAGGCAGGGCTCCAGCTGGAGGCCACCAGAGGCCTCTGGCCAGCCTGCGAATTAGTCATGCCTCGTCCCACCAGCTGTGAGTAGAAAGGTAGAGTCAAGTGTTGAATTTTTCTCAAAATGTTTGTTGAACATGTCGGGATCTCAGGGAATAACAGCCTCCTTTCCAGACAACAATATCTATATATTTTGAGACGCTTTTCGGTCAGCCTAGGTTGAGTGCCGTCATTGTAGGTCACAGCAACCAGAAACTCCCGGGCCCAAGTGATCCTACTGCCTCACCGTCCCAAGTACCTGGGACTACGGCACCTGCCACAACATCCTGCTTTTTTTAGAGGTGGGGTCTCGCTCTAGCTCAGGCTGGTCTCTAACTCCTGAACTCAAGCAATCTGCCTGTCAGGGCCTCCCAGAGTGCTGGGGTTATAGGTGTGAGCCACTGTGCTGGCTAAAGCAACAGTTCTCCTTATTCAGAAACAAAGAGAGATGATGTTGGATTTACCCAGCATTGGGGAATGATTGGCATGTGACAGAATGTCACAGAATCACTGAAAGTTAACAGTCACAGAGCACGGGCTTGAGAAGAACAGAAATGTCATGTTCACCAGACTTATTCAACTTTCTAAAAATTGTCTTGAGCACATGTGTTACTGCTTTTTAGTTATTGTTAAATATAACCGAAATTTGTTACTCTTTCTTTATCCCTCTCTGCTTTGGCATGCACCTAACTTCTGATTTTCTTGTCTCATACAACTCTCCCCAAGTGTCAAATAGAACCCCATTCCTTATTCTGCACAGAACACGTGAGAGTTCTTGATTTAAGCAACTCCCTCTGACCAGAAGGCCATTTGATATAATCACTCCACTCATCTCTTATTGCTGTGTTCAAATGCCACTTCTTCCAGGAAGCCTTCTGCAATCTTGCCAAAAAATAACACCAAAGTCATCTTCTGCTCCTCAGTGGACAAACGTGTGGTATGAAACAATATCACACCTGTGCTCCTGCAAATATGCCTACCTCCCTCAACTCCAACAAAGGCTCTATTTGAGCATACATAAAACTTTATGGCTCATTTTATCTTTTTCAGGTAAAACACATTAAAATATATGTATATTTTACATTATTTTGCAGAGAGAGTCAGTGCATACACATGAATCCCTCAGTGTGGCCTGACTCACCCTTATTTGGCTGTTACTTTCTTTCAATAGCGGTAATGCCATTGGAGCGATTATGCTATTTTTTTTCCTCACTTGAAACTGGATGTCAAATAATTTTTGCAAGTTAAACACTAATAAGAGGAAAACATTTACAGTGAAAACATTAGCTCCTACTCTTGTCCCCGCCGCACCTACTGCATATTCAAGTTGCACGGCCAGCCTGGTGTTTTTGACAGCAGCTCCATTACTCTTACAAGTCTCATCAAAACGTGTTATTCTTGATCCAGTTCTGTCATTCGAAGGTCACATTATCAGAGGGATGAGCAAAGCCTTGCACAGAGCTGCTGGAGATCCTGGCAGACACTCCTGCTTCCGCCTGATTTGCAAAATGGGAAAATGTCTTTCTGCCCCATAGGTTTTGTTTTAGTAGATGATCCTATTTCAGAAGTGAAATATGAAACAAAAATTGAGTCATTTGACTGTAAGAAGCCCACTTGTGTTGTGCTTTACTCTCAAGGAGGGAAATGTGCCAATTAAAAAGCCCTGTAGAATGGAACTTATTGATCACGCTACTGAAATATTTGTAGGCCACCATATTTAGAAAACCTGTGAACATTAGCCCCATAGAGGTGTATTGTCTTATCTAACTTAATGATCAGTGTGTCTCTGTGTGTGTGTGTGTGTTTGTGTACAGGAGGTATGAAAGAGAGGAATTGTCTGGATGGCAGGTAGTGAAAATAATAAAATATGAGGCTGGGCACAGTGGCTCATGCCTATAATCCCAGCATTCAGGGAGGCCGAGGTGGGTGGATTGCCTAAGCTCACAAGTTTGAGACCAGCCTGAGCCAGAGTGAGACCTCGTCTCTAAAAAATAGCCAGGAGTTGTAGTGGGTGCCTATAGTCCCAGCTACTTGGGAGGCTGAAGCAAGAGAACCGCTTGTACCCAAAAGTTTGAAGTTGCTCTGAGCTGTGATGCCATGGTACTCTACTGAGGGTGATGTAGTGAGACTATCTCAAAAAAAAATTGTTATTAGGACAACAAATACTTTTTCATTTTTTTATGTTCTTATTAGTACCTGCTGTAGTGAAGACTAATGAGTTACTGACTTGCATTATTACAAACAGGATTTTCCTGTTGAAAATTTACACTTCAAGATCTTACCTGGTGTGACTTCTCTCTCTGTAAGTGTTCAGCATTCTTTTCTTTTACCAACTGGCTGGGTATAGTGCACTCAAACATTACCCCAAGATCACATTTTTACAGCTTTCAGAAGCCCCCAAGAGCATCACTGCTTCTGGAGAACCTCAGTCTAATTCAATACCTTCATTATATGGATGAGGACACTGAGGCTCAGAAAATTTAAGTAACTTCTCTGAAGTCTCATCGCTAGTCCAGAATAGGGCTGCACTATGTTGTAAACTCAGGTTTTGGACTAAACTGAACCCGATCTTGTGCCAGCACAGAAGCTTTGATACAGGCAGCTTCGAGTGGAATGGTGCTCCTGGGAGCCATGGCTGTAACCCAGCCAAGGATACTGTGTGCATGTGTTCAAGTAGCCCAGAGTGACGTCTCAAAGGATCAATTTATTTCTTGACTGAATATAAACCAAATCTGTATCCTCTGTTCCCACAATCCCATGCACCATCTGTGTTCTGCCTGTTCAGTCTTCCTTCACTCTTGAAAATAGATGTCTTCCAAGCCTTTCCACGTAACTGAAATAAATTCTCCCTTCTACCGGACCAACGCGCCCTCTCTGTATGGCTCCTAAGCCTCTTCTTGGTTACTTTTTCTATGAGTATTTCTCATTTCTTATCCTGCTTATAGCATTTCTCGTTCACCTCCCCGTGATCGCACATGTCCACATGTACTGGTGTTGCCTCTGTGCCTGTAAAGATTTTATTCTCCCTGATTTTATCTGTCCTCCTAGTTGATAAATCCTGAAGGAGCAACTGCTAATTCCAAGCACCCCGTGCCATGTTGAACACTCCATGGCCGCTCCATAAATAGTTGACTGATTCATAAGAAACCAAGGACGAAAATGGCCATAATCCTAATGCTGGCTTAATATGGCTACAAAGGATGATGAGATCATATAAAATGTAAACATTACCAGACTCTTCATACACTACTGATAACTAACAAGCTCTTCTTTGTAATGCATTTCATGACACTTGATTATTGAAGTTCTCGGTTGTGTGGCTATTCTGTCCCAGTTGCTAGGAGCCATCTCTAGGGAGAATTCCTGTAGCAGTCTTCACAGTGGAAACTGATAAGTAGAGGGGCCATCCAATTAGTTCCCATGGCTCCAGGCAGAACTAAACCTAAACTGTCATCAATTCTTAACAATCTTCAGAGAAAGCGAGCCTACAGCGGCCATCAGTAACCAGGTGAGTGCTAAGCAATCCCTATGTCAAGAATTCATCTTACCTGTATGCTTCCCCCAAATACTCTGCTTTTCATTTATTTTTCTCTTAACATTGATGAAGAAGAGCAACTTGGGGTCAAGATTATTAATAGGAGACAACTAATGAACTTGAAGATGTTAAGCCAGCCCTAATTGTTCACTTGCATTGTATTAAAGAGCAGTAACTGTTCCATTTCTAATCTCACTCCCACGGCTGCAAATTAATCCAAATGTGCATTGAGTTATGGTGATTTTTTAATCCATGCAGCTGTCTTCTGTGCTACCATTTGCCATTTATTCAACAAACATTTAGTGAGCACATCCTATAAAATAACCGCAGTGCTCAGCTCTGGGAAGTCAGTGGTACCAAAAATACACTCCCACCCTCAAGGGCAAGGTCTAGAGGTAAATGACAAACATGTTTTAAGAATTTATTTTCAAATTAAATCAAAAGTACTCAATACCATTTATCAAAAGTACTCAGTAATATTTAAGATGTGCATAAATAGCACAGACCCCATCACATCTAGCAATCAACAACAGTCTACCCCTGCCAATCCATCCATCCATTCATTCATTTACCCAACAAATATTCATTTCCTTATTTTGTTTTAGGTACTGGGGTCCCAATAATGAGCAAAATATTTACAGTTTCTCTCATAGATTTAAATTTTAATGAGTTAGAAAAATGTTAATATTTCAAATACGTATCTAAGTGCATGGTGAACAGTGTCATGAAATACCCAAGGATACCTGACCCAGTCTGGAAAGGAGTGGTTAGATAAGTTCCAAGTCACAACACTATACCTGAATTTAGTAAAAGTTACTTAGGTGAAGGTGGAGGAGGGAAATAAGCAGAGAGCAAACGATATGCACGAAGTCTGGGAACCAAAAATTAGAATGAATAGTTGAGAGAGCAAAAGGCCGAAAGGGAAGGTTTCTATCTGCTGTCAGTGTGGGGGTCGGGGCCAATTGTTTACTGCTGCGTGGGTCTATTAAAAATACAATCTCTATGTCAAGAGAAAATGGAAGCCAGTGAAGACTAACCTTGTGTTTTGAACATATCTGTTCATCAGCATTGCGAAGGGAAAATTGAAAAAATGCCGGGGTGAATGCAGGTGATAAAGAAGAAATCAAAACCTCAGATATAAGAGGAATTTAGGAGCGAGAGAGAGACTAACAGGGCTAAAAATGTGAGATTTCAAAAACGATGAGGATGGAGACGTTGATTTGGTTCACAGGGTATTTTTTTAATCCCTTTTTACAGCCAGTAGGGTACAGTGATGATGGCAGAAGGGAGATCAAGGTAGACCAGTTAGTCTAAGGTGAGAAGCTGGATCTGGTCGGTATAAAGAACTCCCTGGGCAAGCGTTGCCATGAATGGACAGAAGAAAGACAAGGCAACAGTTAGGGTTGCAGGGACAGATGAACATTTTTATATGTTGATCCCTATATTAAAAACGGATGAAGACACAGGAGACAGAGCAGATAATATGCAATAAAAAGCTCCTGCAAACGTGAGGTGGGATGGATTCAGAGTGCAGTTGACTTGAACCTGAAGAACATTTACCTCCTCAATTGTTCTGGGAGAAAAGAATGAAAAGTGATTGCCAGCGCAAGTATATGTCTCCTCTCCTCACCTGGCCTCGCCTTGCCCTCTCCTGACCATACTGGATCTGGTCAGTATAAAGATCTGGTGACTATAGTCCCTCTCCTCACAGTCTCACTCTGTCACCCTGGCTAGAGTGCAGTGACATCATAGCTCACAGCAATCTCAGATTGCTGGGCTCAAGCCATCCTCCTGCCTCAGCCTCCTGAGTAGCTAGAACTACAGGCACCTGCCACCACACCCGGCTAGTTTTTCTATTTTTAGTAGAGACAGGGTCTTGCTCTTGCTCAGGCTGATCTCCAACTCCTGAGCTCAAGGGATCCTCCCACCTCGGCCTCCCAGAGTCCTGGGATTACAGGTGTGAACCACATACCTGGCCACAAATTCAAGTATATTTTTGATGCTGGCAAGTTGAGTGACTTCCTGTCTGATGGCTTCTATTTTCTCCAGGAATTTGGTGACCAGAATATCTGATGAGAATGAGGAGAAAAGAAGCTGAAGTAAAAAACAAACAAAAAACAGAAAAAAAGTTTTAGGGAAGTCTGTAAGATCTAAATGATGAGTTGAATGGAGAAATATGATGGGATTTTAAGTAATGATGAAAGTCTAGCTGAGGTTACTTATCCTAACTTCATTTTAGTAACAGTTCAGATGAGTTTTGTTATCCTGATTAGTTATTATTAATAATGCATTTATTTTTATTTTCTCCAATGGCACTCAGCTGCCTCGAAGCAGGCATAGAGGAAATGGGTATTTGAGTTCAGATAAGTGTGAGGAATGACCCGATACAGACAAGAGTACAAAGGAAATACAGACCATCTGCAAAGGTCGCGTTGAGTGAGGCATGGAATGGACAGAAGCCAGGGAGGGCTGCTACTACTTAGGATAAAGGTAGAAACACCTGTGAACGAGGGTCTTGAAAAAGTTGAAGAATGGTCATGGTGATGGTATTCAACTAAGTTCTAAAGCAGAGGTCCTCAAACTACGGCCTGCGGGCCACATGTGGCGGTGTGAATTGTGTTTGTTCCCGTTTTGTTTTTTACTTCAAAATAAGATGTGTGCAGTGTGCATAGGAATTTGTTCATAGTTTTGTTTTTTTTTTTAAACTATAATCTGGCCCTCCAACGGTCTGAGGGACAGTGAATTGGCCCCCTGTTTAAAAAGTTTGAGGACGCCTGTAAAAGCCTAGGAAATTGTGATCAGGAAATGGAAGGCTTAATTTTATTGATGGGGCAATTTCAGTAAAGACAAGACTCTGGCTGTAGAAAGGGTAATAGGGTGGACTAGAGAAATTCACTGAATATGTACTTTAATTTTCTCCTGAACTGTAAAACAATTAAGAACAAGAATCATATCCTATACTCTTTGCTTGCCACAGGAAATAGACTAAAGAATATATATATATTTAATCAATTTCTCTTTACTTTGATCTTATAAATATTAGCATTTTAATACATATGCTCTAATTATTGAAAGCCCCCAAACTGTTCAAATTACAGACATTTGTTATTTTCCAGATTGTTAAAAAATAGAGAAAAGTCGCTATGACTTTTAACACTTGATTTTTAACATGAGCAAATTATTTCACTTGTTTAGCATCATATTCAAATAACAATAACAATGACAGAAATCACCTCAAAACATCTAAACTTATTTTCCTAATTATACATTCATAGTAGGTAAAAGTATAGTAGGTAAAAAAACCCATTTTTTTTGTGAAAGGAAAGTGGTTTCTGTGTGACCACTACAAATGTAATTAGGCAGTAGTAGCGTTATTGAAATCATTCTACCTACTGCAAATACAGCATGCAAAAGAATGACTTCTACTCTGGAACACCTACTGGAATTGCTACTATTTTTCTATCACTGGGAGAGGAAAAAAGAAGTCCTAAAAAAATCCTGGAAAAAAATCCCTTGGGTTTTATTCTCTAACTTCCAATTTCACACACACGCAAATAAATATATGAACCAGAACTGACAGTGATCTACTCGTGAGCATGACTAAAATAGCCACTTTCTAGGTAACAAATTCACTAGATAAATAAACTCATTTTTGATTTTTAATTTTCCTATCAAGAAATATTTAGTATGTAATGATTTATTTAATAGTGAACATTCTGAACGTGTGCGGATTTAATTTTCATAGTTATTGTCACACCTGGAAGCCAGCTCTTTTAAGATATCCACATCTGACCCAGATTTTTAAAAGATCTTGAATTGATAATTATATTGAGATAAGAAATGTAGGACAAAATCAGTGGGCAAAGTTCCTTTGTAATTGCTTGTAATGGATAAGGGACACTAAAGAATGTTATTGATTGCTTCGTTTGAGCTGTATTGTCAACAGGGGTTTTTCTCAATGTTTATTTAAAATTGCTAATACTGAACCAGGAGTGGTGGCTCACGCCTACACTCCTATGGAAGGCCGAGGCTCAGGTGGAATGGCCTGAGCTCACAGGTTTAAGACCAGCCTGAGACTGAGAGACCTTGTCACTAAACATAGCCAGGCATTGCAGTAGGTGACTATAGTCCCAGCTACTTGGGCGGCTGAGGCAAGAGAATCGCTTGAGCCCAAGGGTTTGAGGTTGCTGTGAGCTATGATGCCACAGCATTCTATCAACGGTGACTAAGCAAGACTCTGTCTCTAAATAAATAAATACATAAATAAAAATAAATAAGTAATGCTAACACATTTTCCTGATTGATATACATAGTAATGACAATCACATTTATTCATAAGCCCCAGTGCCAATCATATGCCTTCCACAAGGTAAAACCTTAGAAAGATTTGTTGAAGACTTGAAAGAATTACTTAACAGCTGTAGAACATATATACCAACTCTCTAAGTCAGAATTAGGCAGTGATTTTAAGGGTCACTTGTCTTTGACAGAGCTGAAGATATTTGAGATAGATTTATATAACAGTTTCACGTATGCTATTGCAGTGTCTGAATACAGAGCTCATGTTTTGTGATAGTAAGCTGAAAGGCGTTTCTTCCCATCGTCCACTAAGATAGTGTTAATCATAAAACAATAATTCCTGAATAGACTGGTGTAAGGTAAATAAAAATATCTGTTCTCATAGCATTTCTCATTAAGCCTTTCAAAGTTTATGTGAACATTTTAATAGGCCTGCCTGTGTGTTACAAATACGATAACTGCAAGTACAGGGTGGATAACCCACGGGACAGCTTATAAATTCCAATCAGGACAGTTCATTGCAGCGACTACTCAAAATGTTTGTATACACACATCACATAATTACCTTCTCTTCAAATTTTTTAGTCCAGATATTTAACTCTTTTCCTCTTATTATACAACATAATAGTGGAAAATGATCATCAATACAAAGAGAAACGCTGAGAAAAAAAATTGCACTGGCCATAAAAGAACTGCCTTGCTGACGCTGCTTAGGTTATCTTTAAACATGCTGCGGGCCCTAAGTGTTGATTTTACAGCCAGCAAAATACTAGGCACAGTCAGGCTGGGTTCAGGGAACAGTAGACCGCTGCCCCACTGCTCCTCATCAGCCACTGCAGGTGATTCCAAATAATCACACAGGCTGCAGGGACTTCTGCTATTGTTACTGCATGTTTTTAAGCAAAACAAAACTGGTGATTAAATGTACAGAAGATCCTTCCTGAAGAACTTTCTTTCAAAGAGATACCTGGCAGGGTGCGTATGAGCCCTGAGCCAATGTTTAAAACCTCCTAGAAATGGTATTTATGGCAAAATAAACAGTGTCAGCTTCACCCCTGTGATATGAGTGAGGAACACTCTAGCAAGAATCATGTCACAGACAAGGTTGTAAGTAAAGACATTTTAATTTTTGTGATATGATGACAGCCTAAGCCTTTTGACATCCTAATATTCTGATCATGTTTCCTGCCTAGAATATCATTATCCTTGGGCAGGCAAGGGGTTATGAACTGCACAAATTAGAAAGTCATTTCATCCACGTGGCACAGAAATATTGGTCTCCAGCTTACTGTGTTAAGTGTGCATTTTTGAACATTTAACAAAAAAGCAACCTGTCCATCACAATTAAAATAAGAATGGTGTAGATAATATGTAGCACTTTGATTTTCCTTTTTTAATAATCAGGTATCTCTTTCACATGTTTTTCTACCTTCTACTCAATTAACAAAAGTTGTCCTTACCAGCTCTTAAAGATTAAGGCGTATACTAAATATATGTTGATTGACTGATAAACAGAAACAGGATAGAAGCCAGCTCAATAGATCCTGAGAAATAGGAGCATAGTTAAAGTATTTTCCCTCTTTCTCTGGGCAAGTGTCCTTAAGAAATTTTTTAAACTTTAAAATCATCTAAAAAAAAAAATATTGCTTCTTAGCTTTTAGCTAAGATTAAGTGTAGAATCATTTTAAAAGTTACTTCTCAAATTGATTTCATAATTATTTGAATTTGTCAAGAGTTTGGATTCTTTTCAGCTCCCTTTTTTTTAACGTGCTGGCTAAGGCATTTTGAATTGTAGCCAAATAACTATTTCTTCATATTATAGTACGTATCATAATGAATGTTTTTAAAGATTTGCTCTGAGAAAGCACAGACACGCATAGCTGGCAATGTTCTAGAAATGCTTTGTTCTCAAATATTTGATGCCCCAGAAATGTATAATTGTTTAGAAACCTTTGATGAATTCCCTCCCTTCCAGTCCCTGGGAAAGCAACTGAAGTAATAATATTACTCTCTTTGAATTATTTCATACTAAAAATATTCCTAAAATTTATAAATTACTTCACAACAATAGATGGCTTAAGAGACTCTAGGACCATTAAACTACCATTACCTTTTTTTTTTTTTTTGATTCATGGACTTATCAGACAATAACTGGAGGGCTGGTGTCATTAATGTACCTTTACTAAAAACACTAAAATCAGAAGTATGTTTTTTAAAAAGTCATTAATGCAATTATGCTTCCATCTCAAAATTTTGTGATTAAGTACATGAACCAAAAAATAACTATCTGCCTTGTCATTAATATCCCTGCCTAATGAAGTGCATCTAAAGTATTACTTTACTTTTAATTCTCTAGTTTATTTAATATAGGGATCAAAACACAGAAACACACATACACAGAAGCATTTCTGTTTGTAATGCTTTAACGCTGACACCCAGCTTGCCAATTCTATGTCCCAATTAACATTCCATGTCAACCTTGTTGATTGTTAATGGAAGAGCCAAGTGGCCCATGTACAACTGCTACAATTGAGACCTCACTGGGTTGCTTTTTTCTTGTTTTTATAAATAACATTTTATTAGAACACAGGCCTACTCATTCATGTACTTGCTGTATTGTCTATGGATATTTTTATACTGCAATGGCAACATTGAGTAGTTGCAGCAGAGACCTTTGTGGCCTGCAAAACCCAAAATACCTTGTGTCCCTTTATGGACAGTTTGCTGGCCCTTGGACGGTAAGAGAACATTATAATGAATGATCTCCCAATTTCATGAAACTCGTGCCATATCCAAAAATGTCCCCATGATTCTATCCTAGGGCTTCTATAATACCTAGAATATCAATATTATCTTTCCCAAATACAGTAAAACCCAACGAACCTAGACACATAGACTCCTGTTTTTTCTGATTAATGAGGGTATATACAATTAGGTCACACAGTTTGCATTTGTAAGGTAAAGTCCATGTCGTAGCCGTGTCCTTCACCCAGAAGTGTACCATGTACCTGTGCATGGTACCTGCTGGGTGGGAGCTCACTGAACCCTTGCCCCCTCCCCCACTTGAGTTGACTGCCTTTTTTTCTCATGCAAGACTATAGTACTGAGTACATGAGATGGTTGTCTTTGCTTTCCTGTGAGGTTTGGCTTTGGAAGATGTTCTCCAGGTCCAGCCAGGTTGCTAAAACAAGATGCAGAATCTCCATCTTTTTATGGCTGAATAGTACTCCATGGTGGACATATACCACAGCTTATTAACCATTCCTGCTTGGAAGGGCACTTGGGTTTTTTCCCATATTTGTTCTTGTGAACTGAGCTGCTAGAAAGGTTTGAATGCAAATGTCCTTGGGATAAAATGGCTACTTTCTTTGAGTAGATACCTAGGAATGGGATTGCAGGGTCAAATGGCAGGTCTACTTTTCGTTCTTTGAAGACTCTCCAGGCATTTTCCCATAAAGGCCGTACTACTTTGCAGGCTCACCAACAGTGCATGAGTATTGCCTGCTCTGTGGGAACTAGCATCTGCTGCTTGGGGACCTTGTGATGTGGGGACCCCAGAGTTTTTGAAGCTAAGGGGGAGTGAATGAGAGAAAACAAAGACCAAATGGGTGGGCTGATAATCCCTTAGAATGGGTCGAATGAGGCAGATTGTATATCATGTCCTTCTCCTATTTAAGAGACAAAGCGCACTTTGGCCTTCACTCTGAAAATCTGTTATTCTTCTGTACTGCTCCCCAGGTGAGGTTTCTAAAATCTCCCTATGTGATATGTAACATAAAATGCACATACAGCTTTGTCACTCTCGTGCTTCTGTTTGCTCCAACCCTGGTGGAATCGAGTCTAAACTCCTTGTGAGATGTTCAGGATTGACCAAGTTTGTTTCTCTAGCCTCAGACCTAATCCTAGCTAGATCCCACGTCATGCTTTTACAGCAACAAGGCACACAGCAAGCTTTCGTGCTCTCTCGAGCCCGCCGCTTGCTGTTTAGTCTGTTAGCAAGACCGTTGCACTCTTTGCAAACCTAGTCTGAAAGGCTCAGCCCAAGCATTGGCGGGCCAGGCTACAGCTCTCCCCCGTGCTTCCACACCCACCTGTGCAAATCAGTCTCCATAATGTACCAAGATTGTTCATTAAATTATTTGTCTCCTCCAGCAGGATATAAAGTCCCCAGTGTCAGGACTGTCTGATTTGTCTTTGTATTCCAAAGGCCTTGGCTACATGTGGGGGGCCAGCGCCTGGTTCCCAGGGGGTACTCAATTCCTATTTGTCCGATTGAGCCATTTCTTACTTTCAAGGCCAGATAGAGCATGTTTATATTTCACTTACACTAGTTCTATTGTTTTCTTTCTCCAATTCTTCACCACTCCTTGCATCATCCCTTAACCATCACATATACTATTACTGTATTTGATCCACTCAATGTTTATGTATAGTAAACCAGACTGTTACTACAGTTGGGAGAATTGCAACAGAGAGAAAGGATGTGATTTGCTCCCTGAAGTCGCCAGTTCACATACAGCTACAGCTAGCTCTTAAGTCTGCCTCTCAATTTTTCTCCTCTTGTCTCCCCCCTTTCATCTCACTTCTTTTATATCTTATTTTCCTTCTCTCCCTCTCTTCTTTTCTCTCTCTCCACACTATAAAGGGATCCTGAAGTTGCCCAGATCTGCCTAGAACCCCGCTGATGCCCCTTAAAGGATGGCAGAGGCTCCATTTCCCCACTGTCTTCCCTCCACCCCAGTGGACTTATTACCGGAATTTCTTTCTTCAGTAGGTCCTTGGTCTCAGGGATTCCAAGAATGAACCCGTGGACCACAGGTCAGTGGTAAGATAGGATTTTATTAGACAGAAAGGAATACAGAAGGAGTAAAAAAGCACCAGAGCTTCCGGCAAGAGGGAAGAACCAAATCAGAAGTCTTCTCTTGGGTCCTTTGTCTAGGGGTCTACACTGTATGGAGAATTACATTTTGGCCAGGACTTGGTTGGTGAAAAAAACATCTTTTCAACGTTAATGAGTACATTAACAAATGAATGAATGCAGTCCCTTTGCTGGGGCAAGGTTATCAGGTCCTTGCAGTTTTTGTCTCAAGGAAGGGATTAGGGTCTGGTGCTCCCTGTTAAAGGTGGAACCACCCAAAATAACATTTCAGGCTACTTTGCTCATGATCCTGCTAGAGCCCAGAGGGCGTGGCCTGGAAAGGGCAACTTGTTTGTGCCTCGAGATGGAAGTCTGATTTCTGAGGTCACCTGGGCCTAGAGAATGGGGGGAGGAGGGTGTTCCTGTGAAGCTCAGAGTGAGGGAACCCTGTATCAGACTCACGCCCCTCCTAATATGCCAGGTATTACACTGGCTGGCAGTTGCAGTTTGGAAACTACGCCTACCTAGAAACATTTTGAAATGCCAAGTTGTTTTAAACTTGTGTGATTAATTCAAATAATAACCTTTCACTAATACCATCAGCTCTTGATTGTTCACCAGCCATAATGAAAGGTGTGAGCTCCCCCACTGCTTGTCAGCCCTTCCCCCATGCCCCTCCAGGCTCTCTGGCTGCTCTGCCAGAGGGAGGGTTTTGGAAAACAAAGAGCTGCGACTTAAAATCAATCCATTGTTCCCACATGTTATCAGCTCTGAAAAAGGTTTTGCAGAGAAAAATGTTGCAACTATAGTTTAAAATATGGTTTGGGAATTACAGTGGAATTTATCTATACTCTCTCTGTTGCTGGCTCCTGCATGCAATCAGGAGGTGAATACAAAGGTGATGATTTAAAGAGGAAAAAAAGAAAAGCTCTGTCAATAGCCAATCACAGTTGTTTAATTGTTCTAACATTTGGTATATTTCTAGTTGGGAGTAATCTGTAGACATCTTTTAAATTCTTTTTAAATTTTATTTTCCAAAGAGGGCATACTACTGTGGTTCAGAATCCTCTGATTTTTCTAAACACTTACTGAGTTTGTTGAATGATTGATCCCTTACCTAGAAGAATAATCAACTATTAAAACAAAAGCAGATGCAGCCCTTACCTGGGCCCTTCTCCTCTCTTTAAAATGAAGAAACTGAGATCCTGAAAGGTGACGAGACTTGCCTTGGGCAGAGGCTGCTTCGTCCATGTTAATTCACAGTCAGTGGGCAGAGCCAGGTTCTAAAAGAGCTGGCCTGAGGACCCTGCAGTGCTCAAATGCTCCAGAATCAGCTGTGTGTTAATATTATGACCAATACATTAAATTTCGGCAACATTATATGGTTCATAATTATCTCTCCCTTCTTATCAACATCTCTTTAAAAATACCCTATATTTCCTTGGGAAAAATATTGCGTATTTATTCAGGTCTATTACCCAGAATAAATTGTACAGGTGCAGTTTGGGCAATTACTGTAACTCTTCAGTCTCTTCTGCTTTGCTCATCATGCACACTAGGAAACAGTCATTCCCTTTCCACTGTTTCTTTTATACCCAGGTTTCCGTACATTATCTTGGAATCTTAAATAAGTTCTAAGACGCCCCACATGTCCAGCTGATCAGGTGTTAGAGCAAATGTTAATGTTCATACCCTTGTTCTTTTGGAGAAATGATGATGTGCCAAAATGCTGGCAAGTTGAAAATGCTTAGATATGCAGAACGAAGTATTTTTTGCAAAGGTAGCTCTCTCTTTAAATCTTATCCATAGCACTTTTATTTCCTACATCTATCTGGCAGTAATTTTCCAGGAGAAATATAAATTCTAAAATGAATTCATTTGTTCCATTCTAAAACAAAAATCAAGACCTAAGGGAAACAGAAATGATATGGAAAGTTCTATTTGGCCTTATGAAGGAATCTTTGCCTGAACCATTATTAGCATGGAATTCTCCACTGATGAGTAATTAGGCTTTTTGTTTTCTTTTAAGCAGTTCCTTCAGTCAATTCAGTGAGTAAAATATAAATTTAGCTTCCTTTTTTGGTCTTAGGTACTTCCAAAGATAGTAAAGATGGTCCTTAGGGTGGCAAATGGCTCAAAGGAGTAGGGCACCAGCCCCATACACTGGAGGTGGTGGGTTCAAACCCTATCCAGGCCAAAAACTGAAAAAAAGAAAATAAAAAATAAAGATGGTCCTTAAACTAATGTACTGCATATCATAGTTGGAATTGTTCTCAATTTCTGTGGCAAAACCTTTCTCTTTCAAACTAAGCTAACTGTAGCTATGGTAGAAAATTGTCCTGTATGAGGTCCCACCTCCCTCTCCACTAAGTCACAAAGGTTACGTGTTGTCCCTCCTGCTATCAATATGTGTTTAATCCTCGGTCTGACGCTATACCAACGAGAGTAAAAATGAAGACTGTGGGCTATTTTGTGAAGAGAATTTGCCCTAGTGGTTGACTGTTACTTGAGAAATATCAAGAAATACAATTATTCGGTTCTCAACTATAAAGAAATCATGACGAATTGTCGTGTCCAAACCTTTCTATTGATCCAGTTTTACGGCACTGCATCTAGAAACAAGTTCCTCTGCAGGAGACGTTGGGGGGAGAGAGAAATGCTGACGGCATCCTTCAAGACTAAAAGGAAAACCTGTAGTTCTGTTTTTGAAAGGTCTAACTTCAGATGTCAAATGTGGATAATTTTTTCATTTGCTAAACACTTATATTCATGTATCAAGTACTGATTACAATGATTTCAGCCGTCTACATAAATGGCGGCTAAAGGAAAGAATTATTTTCTTTGTGTTTGGATAGCTACAGGAATACTCCATGCAAACATTTTCAAGCAATCCCGGACTGCTGGCCCCTGTTGCTTTCTTTTTTCTAAATGGGGCAGGAGGACTCTGGAAGACAGGGCAAGAATGTGATTAGCCCATGGAGAGCCAATCGGAGGTGCTGACCAGAAAGGTCCCATCCACGTGCCAAACTGTGCGGCAGGCTAGCGAATGTCATAAAATCTCCTGTACTTCCCAATCCCATTCTTTAGCAAGATGATAAAAAGCAGAAGTCAAGAAAAATCTAACTGTGATCTGACTTGATGGAACTTCAGGGAAATCTCTTCCCCCATCCGTTTCTGAAGATGAATACAGCAAAACCATTAGTGACGATGGGCTTGCAAGAAAACCCACAGTACTCACTTCTAAATACAGTCTCTAGCTAAGACTTATTTATGTGAATTTTCAAAGAATGAGCAAAATGCATTCTTTTTAATGGTTCCCTACTGTTCATGAAAATAAATGACTCTGCCAAGATTTGCAACGGTGCTATCCATACCCCAATGATAGGTGCTTTGTTGAACTGCCTCATTCGCTGGCATAATTTCCAGAAGTTGGGCTTCTAAGCATAAAACATTCTGTGTTTGTCCTGAATATTTTGCAGTGTGAGACAAGGTGGGTACAATTTATGGTGCCGTGCGTCCTACAGCATCTGAGATGTCGTGTTGCACAATGCCACAGGTAAATCTCCAATAATTTACTCTGCACCTTTAGAGTGGGTTACTTTTACCTGTAATGCTCTTAAATTGTTCCTTTGCCTCTGAGGAATTATTTGCATATATTTAACAGAATGCAGATCTGGCCACATTTGTTTCTAATGTCTAATTAGATGTGAAGGAACCTTGACTTTAATATTATGCTTTAAATTTAACTCTGGTGAACTGTGACTGAAAATGATATTACAGTCTATTAGGTATGATCTGGAAAAATAAGCATGTAATTTGTAGTATTATTATTACAACCTCTTTTACTGCATATGTTTCAAACGCTATTATAAAAATGAATGTCACTACCATTACAATTTTGACATTTTAAATGAAACTGGATGAGGAGTCATAAAATTTAAATAAAAGAATATTCCATACTATTAAAGTTAAGGCCTATTCATTTCCCATAAACTTGAAAGTCTGTATTTAATATGTTTAGCTAGTTAACTAATCGGTTTTTGTTAATGCTGTGGCAGATAATTTCGCATGGTATATGAAGCACTTTTTATTTAGTGAAGATTAACCATTAAACTTTAATTGGCATTCACAATTTAATAATCTCCCACACAACAGACTTGCCTTTGTGATTTTGAAGTGTTAAAGAAAATATGAAAACATCATATTGTAAAGGACCCCAAAAGTCCCTTAGGCGGTTGTTGTAGCCAAAATAATGCTACTATTTTCAGCTTCATTTTCAACTTTCACAGTAAAGCTCTCAAATGAGTTTCTAGAACTGCCCTGATGGTTGGGATCGATGGAGATTTTGTACAGGAAATGCAGAGAATATAGCTGAAAAAGAACTTGAAGCAGCCAGCAAGGTGTCATCAATGACTCAGGCATTTATAGGGGAAGGATGGACCTCAATTCCTGAGTTATCATGATACTTGATACCATTGGACTCAAAACTGAAACAAGAAAGGGGAGAAGGAGGTGAGAGATTTACTTTATGTTCACAAATTCATTCAAGAAATTTTTTTGAGCACCTCCTATTCTGGGAACATCTCATTTTGACATGAATGTTGGTTAATATTTTTATTTACATTAATGGTTAAGATGAAACTGAAACAACAACCCATGTTCGAACATCACTTCTTTGTCAATTACATGGCAGCTTTTTTGCTGACACAGATAATAGTTTTCAAATATTAGAAGACTATTTCTTCATTTTTTGTGCTATTTTAAGCAAATCTACCATGAATGATATTTTCTCCATTATTTTAGTTAGATCTAGATAATCAACAAACCAGTAGATCAGGTACTATTTTGTAGCATTTGGTAATTCCTCTGGTATGAAAACCCTCACTATGGCCGGTTTTGAGCCATCGATGTGATATTGGGTGTAGTGAGGAAGAGATTGGCAGTAGGCTGCTGTTGCATATTATCATACGGTGCTGAGTGTAGATGTAAACAATCTTAAGGGCTTCGATACTATGGAAAGATAAGATGTAGAATGACACCCAGGAAGTGATGAGGTCTGAGGAATTACTTGTGTTTTTAATGTAACATAATTACAAGTCTGTTTATATTAATTTCTAATAATTGCTGTGTTTAACAACTAGCTTGCAAATTCCCTGGAAATTTAGCTATCTTTTAGCTGGGATGAGTCAGCTATCATTCCTTTTGCTAGGTAGAAAACGGCTTTTCGGACAGATGGTTTGAGCTAAGGTGGAGGTTGTGGAGGCTGTAAAGAGTAACCGAATTTGGAATCAGATTTGGAGAAAAAACTGAAATAACTCATTGATGAGTTGGGTGTGGAGGGTGTCGCCTTTACCGCTCTGTGTCCATTTGAATTTAGATTATTGGGTTTGTCAGTTTTCTGGTCTACGTCTGTAATTTGGTTTGTCACTTTTAAGCAATGCAACTAAATATCAAACAGGTGACATTACTCTTATAACACAATTAACACAACATTATTAAAAGTGAAAATGAATAAACCCAATTAAAGCAGCATTCAGGGATTTGTAGAAACGTGGATAAATCTTTTCTATTCTGAGCTGCTTCAAAATTTAGATGTTTTTTTCATTTGCTCTTCTTTAAGTACATGCTTGAGGTAGTAGATTAATAGTGGGTATATTTAAAGAACGTGCATAATCAATTATTTTAAATGGTGTGGCACTGGTATAAATTTGGTAAAGGTGCACATCTATATGAATAATGCAAATGCTTACAAAGAAGATGTGTTCTTGAGAACTCTGATTTCTCTTTGCATGGTCAGAGTCTTCATGTTTTCAACTATCATGCATATTTTAGCATACGGGTGTATAATTTCTGTCAGAAGGGACTACTGGGTATTTACTACTCATTAACATAAATAAGCCATCACGCAGAGATAGAAATGTTTACAAAATTCACATTTATTCCTAAGGAGAACTTTAATTGCAGATCTGCTCTTCAGCTTACGTTCTGGAACAGTGTTGGGAACGTAGCCTATGTCTGTTTAGTAATTAAGGCCTTGTGAACATGTCCCACCTTCTCTGGGTAGATGTCAGAAAATGCCAATAAGTGATGATTAGATTAGCTCTTAAATTAGAATTCAAACAAGAGGTAGTATTAATAATTGTGCTTGTTCTTGCTTTTGAGATGAGTCAACTTATCCCACCACCCCCCCATCTGTGATTAAATATAAGCTGAGGATTGACTCCTCCTGCTTGGTGAACATTTAGTAAGAATTAAGATTGAAATTGACTCCTTGGTTTAAGTTAATAATGTTTTCGCACTATCAGTGCTTTATTGAATGTCTAAAACTTAAGAAAATCACGGTAGGTGGATTAATGCCTCATTCTTGTACCCTGTGAACGGAGATGTGATTTTGAAAAGAGTAACTGATTGCTTCCCGGACTAGAGGTTACAGTCCCTCCTGGCGCACTTGGCCTCATCCCCTGCCTTATGTTTCTCCTGAGTAAGGTCTGTGGGCAGTAAGTAACTTGTGCACCCACTTTGCATCCATAGCAAAATAGTGAGAACGCTGAGCTGAGGGGCCAGGAGCCACATTTCAGTCTTTTGGACATTGAACCAACCTTCGGTAGGCCTGAGTTCTAAATTTTCACATCAGTAAAAGAGAGTGAACCTGAGTGTGAAGGACTCTTAGATTTGTAAGATAATCCCAGACTTTTCCATTTATCATCATTTTTGTTATCATATATAATAAGTCTGAGAAGTGGCAAGATGTTGTGTCTATATTGAGTACATCACAATGTGCTTTTCTTTTTTCTTTCTTTTTTTTTTTTTTTGTAGCACTTTTTTTTGAGGGCACTTTATTGCCCTCAGTAGAGTGCTGTGGCATCACACAGCTCACAGCAACCTCCAACTCCTGGGCTTAGGGGATTCTCTTGCCTCAGCCTCCCGAGTAGCTGGGACTACAGGTGCCCGCCACAACACCCGGCTATTTTTTTGTTGCAGTTTGGCAGGGGCCAGGTTTGAACCCGCCACTCTCGGTATGTGGGGCTGGTGTCTTCCCACTGAGCCACAGGTGCCGCCCACAATGTGCTTCTCTTAGTGGACACATCAATTACTGAAGACACCTGAGCTTAACTGTAGGCCATCAGTCCCAACAACACAGGTGGTTGGTATAGGGGTCAGTGGGAAACAAAACCCAGCACTGTGTCGGAGTTAACTATTGTATTCAATTAAGTGCTCAGTGCACCTTGGAAACAAATGTTTCCAATATCGTGTGTCTGTCGTTCTTGTTGGATTTTGCCTGCTGCACCAGGTATCAATAATTTATTGAGAGAGAAAGCATTCATAATCTCTGTTTAGCTTCTTCTGCTGCTACTAAATATAATCTTATTTTTTACTAAAGCTCTCATTTCTATTAAATGTGCCGAAAAGAAAATATTTTCAAAACTCTGTAAGAATGTATTGAAAGTTGGGCTACATTAGGAGAAAAAGGAACCGTAGGGGGACTCGGAAGCCTAAGCAGGTAGGGAAAGCAAATATGAAGACCCATTCTTCTGCTCTCTGGCTCGGCTGCCCACTGAATTTTCCACTCCACAGAGAGGCGGCCGTGCTTCCACATCTGCTCGTTGAGGAGCCCCAGATCAGTCTCAGCTGCAACCACCAGGCAAAACGCCTGGCGAGGTGGTCCCTCTCTCCCACAGCTGTGGGTCATCTCTGCCTCCCCCATCAGAGCCATTCTCACCAAATGCACCTTACGAAATGCAGTTTCATTTCCACACCCCTGTTGACACCCCATTCATTAAAAAGACCCCTGAGATGCCCCCATTCTGTGGACATTTGGGCCTTCCATGACCCAAATGACTGGGTCAGCTCTCTGTTGGCTTCAGAAAACTGGTGAGGCTGCACACTCTCGGGGGGGGGGGGGTGCAGTGCTAATACAGCCTTGAGGAATGCACCCCCAACAATCTGAAAGACCAAGTCCCCCTGACGGGCCACAGACCTCCGCCTCCGCTCCTGCCTTGCAGCGCTGTTTCTTTTTCTGCTTTCCCCACATGACTTCTTCCTGCCCCTGTCCAGCTGCCTTATTTCCTATCAGAAATGAAAGGCATTTGTGTGTGCACATACATTGGTGTGTTCTGCAATTGTGAGTTTTAATAATGGTACAGTGCTTGTTTGGTTTTAGTCAAATAGCTATGTACATTTAACAAGAGGTGGACATGTTTTTTTTAAAAAATCCTACGTGATCTTGAGTCTGCCTGTGTCAATTCTTCCTCCTTTTTCACATAGGGAAGGCTGGCTTTGGGCTATTGTCCTGGTCCCTGCAGCCTCCCCCACAGATTAAGGAAATGTCCTGCGCTGCTCAGGCGTCACTACCTGACAGTGGTGGACAGCAGGCAGGCGAACGGCGCTTCCCACACCCACAGCCATGCTGCCTCCACAGTCCCACGTGTGAGTCTCATTCTCTGGTCACAACCTTCTCTTCTGTCCCTGCACCTCGCTCACTTCCTTATCCACAAGCTGTTCTTCGTCCTCATCATGACCCCTCTTCGTTCAGGCCGACACATGTTCCTCGGCCTGCATTTTGCCCCGGTTTCTCACAGCCCGTGACCCATGGGCAGGCACCCCAATGGCACATTAAACACCATCCTAAACCTTTGGCCCACTGGCTCACCAAGGGTGCCAGTCCTGGCCCTGGGGAATCCCATGACCAATTCTCTGTTTCCTTCCAAGTGGCCAAAGGTTAACCAAGAAAGGCAAGAGAACATCGACTAAAAATCACGCTGTCTAGTGTCAGCTGGGCCCTCGCTGCTTGCAGGCCTTTCATCCATATCTATTGATTAAACATCAAAGTTCTGAGAAATCCATTTAGGGAGTCACAGAAGTCAAAAGGTTGGCATGTTTGAGCTCGTGGAGTTGGGGAACGGACAAAGGGAAACCTCGGAGCAGGCTGGCCCGAGTCAAGAGTGACAGGGCCCAAGACAGTCAGGTCAGAGGAGAGCCCAGAACAGCCAGGCCGGCCGGCCCGGAACTGCTGTTTGCACGTGCTCGGATGTCTGTGCCCGGAGCTGACAAAGATAAATTCCACTGTGGTTCAACAAATAGGCTTTCCTCAGCCTCAGCCAATAAATATTCCGTGTTCTGAATAGGCTCGCCATTGACTCCTTGGTGCAGTCTGAGTTGATGGTCTGCACAGATGTATAGAAATGAGGGCTTGGGTTACATCACAGAAAGCCTCTCCGACTATAATTGCCCCATTACAGGAGTGATCAACTGAGACGTCATTGCCAAAAGTCCCTCACTGTGAACTCCCCGAGACCGGATACAGACTGCTCTTGATGGGAGGCCAATTGCTCAGGGATTTACTGCCGTTAGCCCTTGGGTGGAAGGCAGCGAGGCTTGCTTCCAGGGCACTAGGAAGAAACCATATGTGTGCTCAGACCTTTGCCCCAAGAGCAAGCCTCCTGGTCCCAAGGGCTTGGTTGATGTTGTTATTGTTATTCTTCATTACTTATTGATCATCCGAAATACATAATGTACTGAGAGATGATAATGTTCACGAGAAATATAGTTCATGTGTATGAAAAATGTTCAACCTAAAATACTATCCACAATGTTTGGAAGAATGCTAGTGCTTCTAACCTGGCGACTGATACGGTAGGCGACTTAGAGGTAGGAGGTTTTACTGTTTTTCTTTTAGATAGGAACGAATGCAAAAGAAAGGAAAAAAGGAAACCAATCAAACTGCTAGAATCTTTATGCAAATCATCTAATGTGTGATTAGCTTACCCATATGTTATTTGATCTGCATCAGTTTGGATTGCCTACATAGCCCTTTCCTTTCCTTTCCTTCTTTCATTTATTCAAGACATATTTATGAGCATGTATTATCTGTCAGACATCATGGAATCAAAAATTAATGAACTACTGTCATTATCTCAAAAGCTTATCTTCTTAAAAAGAAGTCAAGGCAATTTACCACATCACCTTGCCATCTTGAAAGTAATATATAGATACTGCCCTTAAGATTAATAACCTCATAATTAGTATTGTGGTTAAGATCCTTAATAGCACAATTATAAGACTATTTATTATTTATTATATGGATGACATTAAAGAGAATTATTAAAAAATTTGCTTATAATCAAGTTCATGATAATATAAATCTAATGTGGGGATACAGAGTATGAAAGAATTTTTTTTTATTTTAGTAATATTGGTGTTTCTTGCCAATAGTATAATTTTTCTTAGTTTTCTGTCTAGTTCTAAGTTCTTTGTATGACAATATCTTTGTATAAATTTCTCATAATTACATTTCCCAAGATCCAAGTATATAAGAATATTTACAAATTAATCATAAAATAAAGCTCAACATGTTTTAGACTAGTAAGCATCTACAAAATAAGCACTTATTTTATCTATTTTCCATAGTTAATGTGGCTATTAACTTGCTATATTATAAATGTATTAACATGTTTTAATTTTAGTTATGTAGAAGATTTTCTACTTCTGCATTTGTAGTACCAGAAATTTTCAATAGTCGAGACAGTGTATTGATATTTGTTTCCTGTGACCTTTGTAAACATCAATGTCTTTACAGAGGTTCAATATTTTCTTTTGAATAGCATGAGTTCAATGGAGAGAATACTAAAGAAACACACAGTCCATCTATACTCATGCCCATATGCACAATTTTGTAGTTGATTCTTTTTTCTTAGTCATAATAACAGTTATTTACCGAGAAACTAATTTATTGCCACAGAGAAAATACAAATGGTTAGATTTGACCAAAGTCTATACATCATCTATTGAGACAGGCTAAATCCATTCCTAGAAGCTACTTTGAATTATGGAAAGAATTGCAATCTGAACATTGTCTTGAATAAGCATATGTGAGTAGCAAAAAATATCTCTGAAAACTCCTCACATGATTGTGGAATTTTCTTCTTTAATATTACAATTTTAATGATTTAAAATTATAGTCCAGCAATTATAGTCAAACTACATAAGCAAGATATCCATTAATTAATTGTTCTATATATGCAAAGCTCCACCAAGAGATTTCAAAAATTTTAGAAACACACTGTGCATTTTGATCTGGGAGCTAAAAATCAGTATTTGATGTTTACAACCATTTCTTGAGCATTCTTCACTAGTCATCTAGAATAATATGAGCTATACTTTTAAGCACTTATTCATCTTTAATCAACAATATTTGAAAAGTTAATATCAAGCGCAATCCATAGTACAATGTGTTGGACAGGAGTAAATAGTCGCCCTGAAACTGTCTCCCTGTAACACAGTTTCATGAGAACGTCTCCGTTGGGCTATCCCTAGTCTTTGCAAGCTTTAGACTCAGAAGCAGGGGCTGGATTTCAGCCCCTCTGAAACCTTCAGTAGGTGTTCTCATGCAAGACACAATCTCGACAGTCACATATGGCATCTCTGAGCATGTTTATACATCACAAGGCAGAAGATGTGACTAACTCTGCTCTGGAAAAGAGCGATAACAGGAAAACACACACAAGCTGGGCCCCGGCTCCCAGGACGACTCCCAGGGAGCATCTTGCTTCATATAGTCGCAGACTCTCCCCTCCAGCAACAGTTAGACCTACTTACTCCCTATAACAAGCAAAATATTGAAGAAGTGTTACAGAAGTAATAGAATGTGGTACTTCGGAGATTGGGTTTTTAAAACATGGGTTTCTGTCTCAGAGTTCTGTCTCTCTCTCTCCCGCCCCCTCTCTCATTGCTGGCCCAGGGGAAATGAGTTGCTACGTCTGTGGAGGGGCCCACATGGCAAAGGGCCAAGGCTTGCCAAGACCCGACCTTGGAAGCAGATTTCTCCCACCCCCAAACTAAATTAAGCTTTCTGATAAGTACACAGCCCTGGACTATTGTTTGAGTGTAATTTCATGAGCCATAGGCACTTAGCTAAATAATTCCTGAATTTCTGGCCCATAAAAACTACGAGGTTATAAATGTTTGTTGTTTAAAGCCACCAAATTTGGGGTCTTCTTATCTTTCATATCCTCCGAATTTGTGTTTCTTATTTGTCCAACTGTCCAAAATCAGTATTCTTGGGAGACCTTATCTCCCAAGAAGCTTTCCTCTATGTAGTGACTGAGGAACAGCCTCTTTCCATATGGTAAAACTGCCCTGCTTAGGTCCTAGGACCCTTCCATTCAGCCAGTGGTTGGGAAGAGATCACAAATAGAGATATTTGGGGGGGGGTGGCAGGAACAGGGTAGGGCTAAAAATAACGAACATCATTTCTTTCCACATTCCATTGGCCGGAACTTAGTAACATGGCGGCACTTAATTGGAAAGGCTTGGAAATTTAATCTAGCTGTGTGCCCAGAAAGACAAAGAACATGCTATAGTAAACAACTTGTCAGTCTCTGCCACATGGGGCATAGAGTGATTGGGCAGGGGAGGGGTGGAAACACTCCAGGCAAGGGAAACAGCTCCCTGGGAGCCGTGAAGTATTTGCCATAAGGATTGTTGAGAAAAGCTTGAGAGACCACAATCAGAAAATCTAGCCCTTCATTCTCTCTGTAAAGTGAGTAAAGAAGGAACTTTCAAAAACATCAGGAAGCTAATTGTGAAGAAATAAGATATATATTTGTTAGAAATGTGATTGTGCCAGACGCCAGCAGATTGTGAAATTTAGACGTGTTGGTGCCAATTACCCAGGTCAAATTCTAACAAAATATCAACAATATCTCATGCACAAGAATATCAATGCAAGAGAGTAAGTCAGACAGGCTTCACGTACCCTGTTTGATTGTATTTAAGTGAAAAACTGGTTCCTTAAGGTAACACGTAGTACCTTGCAGCGGAGGGTACTGAGAATCACAAAGCTCATTTCCAGCAACAAAAATTTTCTTGAACAAATAATCTGGCTGTCAACCCATTGCAAATATTGTATTTTAAAATATATTTTGATTGGCCAACCTCTTTGCCTTTTTGTGCTCCAATTTCAGTTTTCTTTGTATTCACATTTCAGCCTAAGGAATTTCAATGTGTCATCCAACAGAGAATAAATCTGATGTGAAGCCTTGTAAGAAGAGAGATTTGCATGAATAAAGGAGGATTTGCCTTACCTGTGATATTGCCTTTCTGAAGTTAAGGATCCCTTGTTTTCTGAGTTCTGCCAGTGGGAAATGAAAGAAACTAAATCCAGAACATTCCTTGCTGACATAGAGACAAAACTACTTCCATAAATTTAATAAAGAAATCATTGTATTCCCATGGTTCATTCTTATTTGTAAAACCACGGGTTTTAAATCAAGTAGATCACACAGTAGAAGACAAAATATCGCATTAGAACATATGCACCATTACGAGATTTTTTTAAATAGTTAAAGGATAATTTAAGCAAATATTTTCAATAGAAATTTCTTTCATAATAACAATAACAAGTGATGAGCCCAAGACTTACTGTTATTTTGAAAGCTGCCCTTTAAATCCAAGCAGTGGAATTTAAGGGTTTTATGGAATCTCTTTAATATCAAATAAGCATTGGAGAAGAAAGCCAGTAAATCTTATTTGAATCTAAAAGATGAATAGGTGTTTCTCAATGAATGTGAATTGTCTGTTTCCATTTTTATTTGGATATTAAGACTTTGGAAGAAAATATTAGTTGAGATGGGCTTTGGCCTGTTTTATCATTTGAAAGGACTTATCGGCAGAATGAAAGGCCATTATTTACATCTAAATGATTGAAATGACATTAGTTTGGAAACAACTTAGTTGAAGAAATATTCTGAAATGTCACTACAGCAATTCAAACAGCATGTCACTGTGAGGTGCATTTGCAAGGCCCTTGATTTTGAGCTTTGCCCTGGCATCACCTGTCGTTATCACATAATTTGGGGCTAGTGATTCATCATCTCCAGCAGGCCCTTTCCAGCCTCTATGTCACCTGTGTGACTCTGAAAAAGTCTCCTCCCCTGGGGTATCGTTTAGAGAACAGCTCGGAGTTCTACACAGGACAATGCTGCCTGAGTCTTGGCTGTGTCATGCTACCCACAGAACCAAAGGAAATAGACACCTTCTGTAAATTAAGAGTTGGTGAAAAATAAAATATTATCATTTAGATTAGGAGTTGCAAACTACTCTTGTAATGGGCACAGTAAATATTTTAGGCTTTGCTGGCCACCCTGTCTCTTTTTTCAACTATTCAATTCTTGCAGAGCAAAAGTGGCTACACACAGTATGTGAGTGAGTAGGTACAGCTGTAGCCCCATAAAACTGCATATATAGATACTAAAAGCTAAAATTCATGTGATTATCATGTGCACAAAATAGTTTTCATCTCTTTATTTTTTTCCAAACATTTAAAATTACAAAAATTATTCTTATTTCATAGGCCATATAAAAATAGGCAATGGGCTGGATATGGCCCACAGGTGATGGTCTGCTGACTCTTGATCTAGACCACTTGTCTAATTATCTTTGCAATCTTGATTCTTGCTCCTGAGAGCGGGATCCTGGGCACTGGTTAGAAATTCAGAATCTCAGGCCTGTCTACCGAGCTTGATAGTATCAGAATCTGCTTGGTAAGCAGGACTCCCTGGACAAGTCCGCTGCTTGTTTTGAGAATCCTGGATGTGAATAAGAACCAGAAAGAGTAGAGAAAAGAACAGGTTTTCTGAATACAATCAGATTACATTACAAAAGTATATCCTGAGGTCTGCACGATTATTAACTCCTAAGTCATTGCGGCCCCTCTCAAAACCACATTTTAATATATAAACATATATACACATTATGTACATATCATATGCACACACACACGTGCTGTAGTCTTCTGATATGGTTTAAAACCATATCAGAAGTGGGGTCCATCTGATAGTGGCAACAAATTATCTAAAAGCCTTAAAGGGCTTTTTTTTTTTAAACAATAAAATCAAATTAAAATTCTAAAAGATCAGGAGACCGCACTCACTTTACGTCAAGTTGGACTGTCATCCGTGCACTCAGCAGTCCCAGAGGGCATCGTCACATTACAGCAAAGTGCAGCGGCTGATGTTCAGAGTGATAACCCCAGGGCAGCAAGGGAAGGCGAAATTAGGTTCTATGTTCTCTGTTTAAGAAGATTGGGGCATGCCCTTGCTCTCAAAGAAGATTTCCATCACAGGTGGTTAAAATGAAAAGAATAGTTGTTTGTGCATACAGAAGCTTACTTTCAATGATTTCAGAAACGTTTATATCTAGCATTGCATTCTGCACTGATGTTAGCTAATCACGGCTTTGTCTTTTCAGTGTTTTTCATGTGTTAACTTTCACTTACCATACTTGAGGCTAGACACTACCACGTCTTTGATTTCATGCTCCCAGTTAGATTTGAGATGAGGCAAAATCATTTTTCATTTATTTTTTCTTTTCAATTTTGACTCATTAAGACAATACAACTGCTTTTACAGGTAAGCTGATATGGAAAGTAAAGAAGATGCTTTTATTTTCTTCCTTTTAGTCATTGTCTTTACCCGCAACAGACTTTCCGTCCATTGCTTTACCAGTCAATCCTCTATCTCTCTCTGTTATTTTAATATAATTTTCTTATATGTTAAAAAAAATGTGTTCTGTCATCCTGTGGCCCTTTTCCCCAGACAGGCATCCAGCACAACACAGAGGAAATATAAACAGAGGGTAGGAACATATAGAGACTGTGAATAGATCGAGTTGAGAAATAAAATAGATGTGAGAAGGGCTTCTGACCCCTGCAGGATCCTGGCGATCATTCTGCTCCTCCGGGAGAGTGGGAGTATGGAAGGCAGCTGAACTCCGAATGACGACTGGTAGGGGAACCACCTGTAATGCCAGCAGTTTAGACCTTTGTTTCATGTCCCTCTTTTTTGCTGTTGGATGACGAGGTGAGAAGGGACAGAGGGGTGGAGGAGGTAGAGAGAAAAGGAAAGACTGACTGCGATGGGACCAATTCTGCTTTCTTCCATGAAATTCTAATTGAGAACTCAGGGCATGGCAACCTACACAGGATTCTGCTACTCTGAGCTACGGTCAGGCCTGTCGCTGATACCATATCCAACTCCCTGGCAATTCTCCCCTGTATGCTATATTTAAAATTAAGTGGCAAAATGATCTGCATTGATGAGGGCCCAGAGCACTGTCAGTACACTTGTAGGAAAGTCACACTTATGGTAATTCAGTTTCAATAGGTTGGTCCTGTAAAGAGAACGGCTGACAGCCAGTTATCAAAGCAATTTCCAAGTGGGCAACTGAAGATGGGCATTCTGACTGAATAGGGACAAAAGAAATGCTTCAAGGACAGAGTGAACAGACTTTGTAATAACGTGGGAAAGTCAGCATTAGCTCCAAAGCCAAGCAGCTGGAACAGCCGAGAGAGACAAGGACGGAGCGCCAGGCAGGGCGAGCCAGCCCCAGGCCTCCCTCGAACGACTTCTGTCATAGTTGTGTGGCATACATGTATCTCACAGCTGTGTGCGTGCCAGACCAACCGCGTGCCCCTGTCACACGTGTATCTCACACCTTTGTGCGTGCCAGACCAGCCGCATGCCACTGTCACACGTGTACCTCACACCTGTGTGCATGCATGCCACTGTCACATATGTATCACACACGTGTGCATGCCAGGTAAGCCACATGCCACTGTCATACTTGTACTTCACACGTGTGTGCATGCTGGATGAGCCGCACGCTACATACTGGCTTTTACAGCAGTACTGAGACACAAAAATTCTATAGGCAAAAGACCGTAATTATTTAATTCTGAGTCTGTATCTTTTTTTAAAATTAGGAAACACTGACCATTCCCTGTTTGGTGTGGGTTCTCAACATGGGCATTGTGCGACCAGGTGTGGCGGCTCCCACCTGCAATCCCAGCACTCTGGGAGGCTGAGGTGGGAGGATCGCTTGAGTTCAGGAGTTGGAGGCCAGCCTGAGGAAGAGCGAGACACCTGTCCCTACTAAAAATAGAAAAACTAGCCGGGAGTGGGGGCAGATGCCTATAGTCCCACCTACTCAGGAGGCTGAAGCAAGAGAATTTCTTGAGCCCGAGTGTTTGACGTTGCTGTGGTCCAAGACCACAACACTGTACACAAGCCACAGACTCTGGGTACAGTGAGACTCTGTTTCAAAAAATTAAAAAATAAATGACAAGAAATTTTTGCCTGGGTGCGATGACTCATCCCTGTAACCCCAGCACTCTGGGGGGCCAACTCAGGAGGATTGCTTGAGCTCAGGAGTTCCAGACCAGGCTGAGCAAGAGTGAGACCCCATCTCTACTAGAAACAAAAAAAACTAGCTGGACAAGGTGACGGGCACCTATAGTCCCAGCTACTCGGGAGACTGAGGCGGGAGGATTGCTGAAGCCCAAGAGTTTGAGGTTACCGTGAGCTATGACACCAAGGCTACCAGGAGCAACAGAGTGAGACTCTGTCTCCACCAAAAAAAAAAAAAAGGAAACAAAACAAAACACTGTATATCCGGCACTGTGCGTCCAAGGCTGGGAGCAGGGAATGTTGTATGAAGGAAGACAGGCTTAGATTTTGTGGAACTCACCGTTGACTTCATGAATAATTCAATAGACTCTCCCTTGTTTGACTGTAACTGTTCATCAGTGTTGCTATTCTATCTATGCAAATATTTCCCATCATTTTTCAGCATTTTCTTTCAGAGAGTTTTAAGTATGGATTATATCCATACATTACCATTTGTGTTCATTTGTAATAGTCCAAATTTCCCAATTCTTTCTTTTGAAAAGCTGAGCTCTAACAGAAGTAAGGGGTTTTATAGAGGAAAATATGTTTATTTCCCACCACCTACGCCAAGAAGGCTGTAACACACCCTCAGGTGTAGACAGTTTTCGAGGTTTGGTATGGGTCTGAGTGACACATGGGTATCCCTCCCCTGAGAATTGACTTTGAGAGGTACCCGTGTGACAGGTTGTTCAAGGATGAGCAGATCTGGGTCCCAAATCATCCCCTTATAAATTTTACACTGAAGAAAACAGAAAACTGAGCCCGTATTTCAAGTGCCATTGGAGGGCGAAATGAACGAAAGCGTGTCTGTCTGTCTGAAAGGTTAAAGGTGACTTGAGGATGTGCGCTGGCTTTTAACACATGCTGTGGAAGCCTTTTTTTCATTCACTTCATGAACACGAGAACTTAATGTGTTTGTAAACATTCCAAAAGGACAGATCGGAAACAGTGCTTCCCCGTGAAATCTTCATAGTGTAGATTCCATCAGATTCCATCCTAACGGAGAGAGAAGACTCCTGACACAGTGTCAGAACCTCACAGGGGTGGGGGGCAGAGTTGGATGTCTCCCCGGAATTTTGCCCTTCAAATGCCTCGTCTGAGAGTACCCCTCTCCCCATCTCAGTCCGTCCTGTTAAAACTGATGCTGTCCAGGAAACAAAACTGTTTGGACCACGTTAATGTCGACTTCGTCCAATTACTAAAAAGACGTTGTCTGCCACAAGGTTGGAAGCATTCTGATGCTTGACTCTGAATTTATTTAATCTGTTTCACGAAATATAAAGGCCGATATCTTCCTTTCGTTCCTTCTTTTTGCTTGATTTCTTTTTCTTTTCTTCTCATTGGAGGAGCAGTTCCTTTAACACACAAAGAAGTTAATTTTCAAAGTGTGCTACTGAAATAAATGATATGAAAAGGAGTTTAATAGAAGAGAGACGGTTGTTCAGTCAAGTTGAAAGAACCCTGCATTCTTTCATTTGCATAGAGCACTGAGTATGGTGCTATTTGTTAAAGGGAGTTGAATAGATAGTACTTAAATTATATCTAAATGTGTGTTGTTTTGAACTGTTTATGTCAGTAAAGTAAATCTAATGACACAAACATAATAATACCTTAACTGCTTTTATATCCAGTTTACAATATTTATCGTTTGGGGAGCACAGCTAGTGTTATCTGCAATTCAACAGTAATTTTCAATCACAACCTCAAAATAGTTAACGTTAAAAGGAATCAATATGTACTACGTTTTATTACATACCCATGGGCAATAGCTCCCTGTTAATGATCACAACTGCCAACTTATATCTATCACAGTAATTTTTCTCTTCATAAATTAAATGGAGAGAAGTGTGAAATAAACTCTTAAGATCGTGCTATGATATTTCAGTATCTCTTGCGTTCTTTTTACATTTTTTTTACTTTGATTACGCATCCCATTATTGGGAATTATTACCACCATGTGCTTGGGTTTTGCTATCAACATCTCTAGCAGAAGGAAGAACAAAAAAGCTAATGCTAGTGCTTTTCTTTTTTATCCGTGTCATGTCACTGAGCAAAAAACAACCCTAGCCCTTTAAAATCAATTCGTAGAATATTACCTGCAAAGATCTGCCTTATGCCAAATGTGTATCACTGTTGAAAGAAACACAGTTTGACTTACTTTTCAAAGTGCTTAAAATGACACATTATATGGCTTGGCTCCTGTGGCGCAGTGGTTACGGTGCCAGCCAAATACACCAAAGTTGACAGGTTCAAACCCGGCCCTGGCCAGCAAAATAACAATGAAGACTGCAACAAAAAAAATAGATGGGTGCTGTGGCGGTCACCTGTAGTCCCAGCTACTTGGGAGGCAGAGGCGAGAGAATCACTTGAGCCCAGGAGTTTGAGGTTGCTGTGAGCTGTGATGCCACGGCACTCTATCCAGGGTGACAGAGTGACACTCTGTCTCAAAAAAAAAAAAATGACACATTATGGGTCCTTGATATGTGTTGTCCCGGAGAGATGGCATGCCAGCCTGCTGAGGGCCACCACGGATTCTACCTGTGCATCCCTCAGCCGCTGGTTCTTTCAGCAAACACACTTTCTATGTCACCAGGTCACTTTTGTGCCAGACACTGTGCTAGTTGTTGAGATTATGCAAAAAGTGGAAAAATTGAAGGAAGAAAGAAAAGACAAGACTAAGGTCAGGGCTGCTCATTGATACCACAGACTTTGAAGTTAGGTGGTCCTAGATTGGAATCCAGACGCTTTGAAGTTAGGTGGTCCTAGATTGGAATCCAGATGGTCACACAAGTTGTGTGAAGGAAGACACATTACTTCACCTTTCTACGAGCCTTGATTTCCTGCAGGGTAAAATGCCTCATCCCACAAGGTCTGACAATTAAGTTGTTGAACTTGCCTCTGTGAGCTTATGTTGGCAGCACTGTACAAACAACTCGTTAACTTGGTATATCAGAGTCTCCCAGCTGTGTTCCTGTGGACATGTGGCGACATCTTGCTAAGTGGTGTTCCTTATTGCTGCTGCATGTTTTTGAGGGCTGTAGGATGAAGCTCTGGTGATCGTTCCAGAAAGAGTTCCAAAATTGCTTTGAAAGGCGGATATGTAGGTGTGTATCTTCCCAAGGGAAAGACCTCAAAGATGGAAGGTGACTGTGGTGGTATTCAGCAATGGGGTATATAGCACCCTTGTGTAGGACAAGTTCCCAAACTTAATTGTCAGACCTCAGGTATATGTATAAATATATGTATGTGTGTGTGTGCATGTGTGTGTGTGTCTAGACATATATGGCATTAGAATAACACATGAGCCCTGGCATGGAGCAAGTGTCACGTAAGTGAACGTTCCTGGTGCTGCCATGATGCTGTGGTCATGGCAGAGGGAAGGCATCCCTTATTCTGATTATTCAGCAACCGTCAGTAGTGACTCTGGGGTTCCTCTGATTTGAAGACCTTGACATTTCCCTCTCCCTTTGCCATCATCCCATAGGCCACCTCACTGCTCCATGCTCTTCTTTAGCCACATCCGTAACTCCCGACGCTTACCTGTTTGACCCTGATCTCTCCTGGCTTTTTTCTCTCTACATGTCTCCCTTTTGCCTCATGACCTCAGCCTTCTAGGTAGTTTGAAAGATCCGCAGGTGCTAATGGCAATTGTTAAGCTCTCAGTCATTTTATCAAAACCATTTATCAGTCAGAAGGCACTAACATTTTTAGTGACGGAGTAGACGGCAAAGTGCAAAAATTAACAAGGAACAAAGGTGGCTTGTGGTTTTCTATTGGTTTCTTTCAAAGGAGACTTGCACAGAATATAAAAAAGTCACAGTAGTACCTGAGTGATAATTCCACAGAGGATGCTTAATTATCGCTGATGTTGGAGGGAAGTGCAGCCGATCCCAAACCAGCTGCTAGCCCTCAAATGTAGAATTCTGACTCCAGTGAGGTGCTCACATACTGACCCTCAGTTCTCTCCCTCAATCAATATTCTTTCCGTTTCTTCTGTTATTTGATAGGAAAAGCTTCAGTTTGCTGATTATCTGTCTTTAGCACATCTCTGTTACTGCTTATGGTCTTTGATTGCCTCCAAACAAAGAAAGCATATAATCTATTTTTGTTAAGGAAGGAGTTTTGTCCACAGGAGTCAGAGAGCATCTGAGATTTAGGAGAAGCTCTGATGTGGTGTCATTGCACCAGGAGAATGGCTACAGCATTGGGTTTAAAATCCACAAATCCTGCCTTCTGACTGTGAATATATTTTAATTCAGATGGGTGTGTCTTTTTACTACATGTGGGTGCTTTAAATAAAAGAACCAGGCCCCTCTTGCACTCTGCCTCTGGGGCAGTCAGCTTCCACACATGGCCCTAGATCATTCTATTCTGCTGCCAAACTGTGCTAAATAGTAAAGTCTGTTCTTAACATCATGTAAAGCCCCAGATTAAACAGATCTGTCTGTCTTTCTTGAGCTTATTACCTAATGACTCACCCCTGGCTAGGGGTTTAGGGAAGATAGTTCGTGTGGCCTGGGTCCAAGTCACACTAAGAGTCTTACCAAAGAGCGAGATACATTCAGAGTTGTTGGATCATCGTGGAAACAAAGAAAAAAAATCAGATAGTAAAAACTGGAATTATTGTGCCTGCATCACTACTATTAGATAGAACTTTCAGGGGGGTTAATGCCATGCCAGGCATTATTTGAAATGCTTTTGTTAAAGAATTCTTTTAATCTTCACAAAAATCCTCTGAGGTAGGGACTATTATTACCTCTACTATATGGATGAAGAAATTTAGGCCAAAAAAAATATGTATCCGCATGCCTGTAATAATAGCACTCTGGGAGGCTGAGGTGGGAGGATTGCCTGCTCCAGGAATTCAAGACCAGCCTGGGGAATGTAGTGAGACCTTCCCCTCCCCATGCTGACATCTCTACGAAAAATTTAAAAATTAGCCAGGTGTGGTGGCGGGCACCTGTGGTCCCAGCTACTTGGGAGACTGAGGCAGGAAGATTGCTTGAGCCTAAGGGTTTCGGGTTGCAATGAGCTATGATGATGACACTGCAATCTAGCCAGGGAGAGATAGCAAGGCTCTGTCTCAAAAATAAATCAACCAACAAATCAAACAAACAAGCAAACTAAAAGTATCCGTCATCTTGCCTGTGATCACAAGTTTATTACAGGCAGAACCAAAATGACACCAAAAATAGTTCGACTCAATTCCCTTTTAGGGATTTGAATAATTTATAGATTTCTATACCAGAAAAAAAAAAATTCTTTATACTCTAATACTTATAATAGTTGAGAAAATGATGATGATGTCAAGGAAAATATGGTGAACTAATGAGGTGATAATACAGGTGAGTGCTCATCTCTGGGGCACCGAGAATTGACTACAGATAAAATAGGTATCTGGATCCCACTCTATTTTTCATGTTTCCAGCTGTTCGTAATCTTTAATAATTTTCTTCACTAAGCAGTTATAAATGAAAACATGTATGCTAGTAGTTCCCTAAGTTAGGTATGCCACTACTCTCAAAGAATTAAAGACTCATTTAAAATATTCTTCAGTTTTTCTCTTTGAAGGCACAGTGCTGGATAACTTCCGTCTGTTCCCGTGGGTCATTCTCCACATTTTTTCACCCTACCCCATTGTGCTCGAGGCCTTGGGTGGCTGAATGACATGATCGTAATGGATGGTTATCATTGTCCTTGGTGACTGAAAGCATTTAGCTAATTTGAGGCCCTGGCAGATGCGAGGATGGAAAGAGAATGAGGCCAGGACATCTAGTCCCCTTCCTCATGGGTAACCGCATAGTGGCTGCCTGAGGGTTCCCCCACTCCTCTTCGGTGGTCCTCCCCAAACAGCTGTTCTGGGGTTTAGAACCCCTCTGTCCCTTTAGTCCATTAGGCCCAGGGGTTCAAACATGCTTCCTACTACTGTGAGTCTCATCACACTCCAGGGAAGCTCTTGCCCACACCTTTGTTGGTCCTGCCTAGACACTCGCCAATTACTCAGAATGATGAGTAATCTTCCTGCCTAGATCAAGATTGAAACAGAAACCTTTAAAATTTAGTACAGTTCCACCCATTTAATATTAATCTTTGCTCTGTAGAATGATTTTTTCTTCATTATTTCAACAGAAAGAAATTCCACCAAGTTTCTGCTCATAAGCATATGGCATAATTTCTGAAACTCAGCATTTGTAACCCTTTATTTAACAGCAATTCCAAGTTGGGGGTAATTTCATTTTTAATCATAGAGAAAAAAACTAAATGAATTGTACGTGAGAGAATTAAGTAATGTGATTACCATCTCTGTATCTTATCAGAGTCACTGGAGTGAGGAGGCCCCAGCGATGAGTAAACTGCTCCCCCTCCTGCTATTGGGTGACTTAATAAGATTTAATGTAGTTATTAAATCCCTGAGTTATTCAGGTGTTATGAATAACACAGATGAGATGAAGCTAGACCTGTGTGGTATTATAGTCGATAAACAATCTAAATACGAAGCTAGGCCTGTGTGTTTATCAGTAGATAAACAATCTAAATATTTCTTCCAGAAGTTTAGTCCTTTTATGAATGAAGGTAGGTGGGAACTCAATGGAATATCTCTTTCCGTCAACTGTATCACTGTCCTAAAATCCAAGTCTTAAAATACCTGCTAGGACCCAGGACCAAAAGGCCTTATATTTTACGAAATACTTGTTTGTCTATAACGAACAAATAAATGAAAAATTGACTTTATGCTGTGTTATAATCGCAATGGAAGTTTAAAACAATGCAAGAATTGCTGATTGATACTTTTCAAACTAGCCTGTATCCTAAACAACAAATATAATTAATTAATATATCCAAGTGTTCATGAAATGTTCTTGGGAGATATATATAAAATAATTGTAAGAAAATGTAAATTTCAAATACAGATTTAATAATCTACTTATGGCTATAGGAAAAATTATTAAGCTACTCAAAATATGTAAGTTGGTTATTGGAACAGTTAGCCTTTGGTTCATAATATTAAGAAATCACCTTAAAACTTAATGACTTAATGTATATTCATTAAACCCTTAAATTCTATTGGGCAGGGCTTTGGGCAGGGCTCAGCTGGGGAGTTGGGATTTCAGGTGGGTTCGTTTCATCTTTAGTTAGCAGTCAGGTTGATTGGGAGCTGACTAGACTAGGATCACCTTTGCTGGGCGACCCTCTCTCACTTCCATCTGGTCTCTCTCCCTCTGGGAGCTGGACAGGATTCTCAGAAGGCCGGTAGAAACACAGAAGCCAGACACACCATCACTTCCGCTATACTCTATGGGCCAAAGTAAGTCACGGGGCAGCTCTGCTTCGGGGGAAAGAGAGCTAAATTCTGTGTGTTAATGGAAAGAGTTCCTAAATTCCAGAGCAGAAGTCATGAAAGCAAGGAAAAGGGAAAGATCGTCATCATTGTGCAATCTGCTAAAATTAGATAATAAGAAGTAACATAGAACGGGAGTGTTGTACCAAACCCTGGCTTGTGTCCTTTGGGGCTGGTGGAGGTGGGCAAGGAGGGGGTGTTGTCTACGAGTGTCAGCGCACACAGATAGCACACCCGTACCTAGAGGCTCCCGTCCCACGTTTCTTCTCAGACACCAGCAGACTTTTCATGCCTCACAATGCTCCACTCTGGTCTTGTTTCCCCTGTTCTCTTGCCCAATCTACAGTTCTTCAGGGTTTTTTCCTTAGCTTTTCTTTTCTCTCCTCCTTTTTGTTCCCTGACTCCCAGCTCTGCTCTTCTCCTCCTCTGGGTGAGTTTTATGCTTCCCCAGCCTCTCTTATCCTGCTCACTGTCTACCCCAGAGTCTGGCAGAAATCAAGTCAAGGAAGAAAGTGCTCAGTCATTTGGCAACATGAAGAAGCAATTAGGTGCCGGCTTCTAAATGGCTAGAGGACATTTAAACCCCGAGTGCTGGCACTCTTATTGAAATTGCAGGCCGTACAGAAGGAGAAGTACTTGAATGATTATTAGCTAGCCAGAGCTTGGCCCCATCACAGTCTTCTCATTGCCTATTAGGAGGCAGCTTCCATGTTCTCGCTTGAGCCAGTATGAGGAGAAGCAAGATCAATGAGCGTCTGTGTGAGAGTTCTTAGGAAATAATGAAAGCTTGTCTTGGGCCTTTAAGAGTAAGACCTAGAGAAAGTGATTCCCAGGGCATAATGGACCTCTTTGGATGCAAGTGACAGTGTGGAAGAGGACTCCCCGATTCTCCTGATAATCCACGGCACCGTCTCTGAACGCTTCCTGTGATGTATGTGATAATTGGAAGCACCAAAGTAGCCATTCACTGCATCGGGCAGGGCACTTGAGCTTGCCCTCCGACTTACAGCAGGCTATTACTCAAACCTCTACTTTCTAGTTCCTGTTGCTATTCTTTTAAAATAGACCTTGCCCCTTACTCAAGCCAGGACTGTCACTCCACTGAGGGTTTTTCAGACATCATTAACCACAGGAAGAGACCACAGCACAGCAGGAACTTGGGGTTGAATAACAACCTTGGAATTCAAACTGACATCATGTATTATTGTTTGCATTATATACTAAACAGTTATTAGGAACAATTAGCAATTAAAGACTCTTAGGTGCAGTTAGAAGGTTTTCTACAATATATCCTGAATAGCAGGATAAGTGCTTTGGCTGCAAGCCAGTCGTCAAAAAGCCACAGAAAACTCTGATCTAAAATGCACCCTCCTTTATCGCCATTGAATGAAGCATTTGAATCAAGCAAAGCCACACACGAGATGAGACTTCAGGTATAAACTTTCACCGTGAAGCAGATTCCCATTTGATCCAAAAATCCATGGAGCTCCAAAGAAAAAACAAAACTCAGACACTTAACTTTTATTACAAAAAGTCACACAATAAGCACAGAAACAAAAATCCAGAAATACCTTTAAAGATATGTGTCCTGATTCCAGGACAGAATTAGTATAATCTCTTCCATCTTCTAGTTCCTTAGAACTTGACCGTGGCACTTAATGCTCATCGTAATGATCCCGAGGCCCTAAATATTCTTTCTGAAGCATCAAAGTGATATTACATCACAGCCAAGCTAATTTTAATGTTAAGTGTGGTCTATGTATATTTAATTCTTTGAAAATTAAGTCCTATATACTGATTTTTTAGTTTTCTCCCACAGTATTCATCTTGCCAGAGGGCCATATTCTCAATCCTATCGAATGAATTGCATTTTGTGCTTTGATATGTGTTGTGTTTATTTTACTAATATCAATGTGCTGGAGAGTCCTTCAGAACTAACTAATAGTCATATAGTTGGTTTTTTTTCTGTTTCCTAATTAGGCACTGATTTTATAGTAAGTTGAACTCACCCTCTGTTCAGCACAATTTTAAAAAACATAGAATAGATTGTAGGCAAGTGGGTATCGGAATGGAAGAAAGCAAGAAACATAAGGAGAATAAAACAGGAAATCTCTATGGCTCACTGACCTTGCTTACTTAATCTTTGATGTAAACTCCAAGCAAACAGCTTGCCCGTATTGATTAGTGTGGCTTACATTCTTCTAAATTCCAAATATGCCCATAAAAGTATTATTAGTATGGGAGATAAGAATGAAAAGTTAAGGACATCTATTATATATCTGGAAATAACTTGAGCCTCTCAAACTTTACATAGACTCACCTTATCTTAAAAAGATAGAAACATAGTAACAAATAATTGGAAGCAATAAAATCCACTTTCTTGTTTTCTAAAAGTAGACGATACAAACAGTAACTATCTCAGTTTTTGTTTTTTTGAGACAGAGTCTCACTATGTCGCCCTGGGTACAGTGCCATGGTGTCACAGCTCACAGCAACCTCAAACTCTTGGGCTCAGAGATTCTCTTGCCTCAACCTCCCTTGTAGCTATGACTACAGGGGCCAGCCACAACGCCCAGCTATTTTTTTTGTTTGTTTATTTAGCAGGCTCAGGCTGGGTTCAAACCCACCAGCTCTGGTGCATGTGGCTGGCACCCTAACCACTGAACAACGAGCGCCGAGTCAACTATCTCAGTTGTAAGATAAAATATAGGATCATCAGTAAAGTAAAACAACCACAGCATGTAATAATTAAACTCAGTTATTTCTGAGTTTACATGTTCCCTAATAATTAGTAATTAGAAATCAAGAAAATTATACATAAGGAGAAAATAAAAATGTGAGCAAGCTGATACGTTAGAACTTGAAATAAATACATAAATATGCAAAATTAGAAATGAGGTTTCCATAACCACACCTTACTTTTTTAACACGAAAATAGAAAAGCAGATGCTCAATAGCAAAATACAATATGGAAAATAATTAACCAGACTCTAAGTATCATGTGCAAGCTGTAATTTTATATTTAAAATGAAAAGTGGCACTAAATGAAGTTTACCTTCTTTCAAAATATGAGCTTACTAAAATAATCTGTGGTTTTGGTATGTCGATAAAAGCTTTTTTCAGCTGGTCGTAGGCTAGCCTCAGCCGTGGCACCCACATTTGTGAGATGGGCTTATTATGAACCATGAGCTTACGTCCTACTGTGTTGAGGCTAAGTCATTTCTCCCAGGAACAGAAGTTTTTCTAAGATGTCTGTTCTTCTCATTCAGATTGAAAGAACGATCTTCTTCAGTGAAACACAAAAAGCCTTTTGCACACAATCCGAATGCTCCGGTGGGGCGCTGTCACGAATGCTCTTCAGGGGTTGCTGGTCACATGCACTTCCAGCAGATGGAGCTATGGCTCAGCCTGAACTCGCACATCTTTCCTGGCCTGCTCCAGGAAAAAGGGGGGAAAAAAAAGATCAAAAATTTCAGAATCTCTTTTAAACAGCTTAAAAAATAACCATTGCTGGACAGCATTAGGAGGAAAGAAATGGGTCGAAAACAGATGTTTAATTTAAATACAAAGAGTTCCCTAACTTAACGCACTTTTATATACAATGTTCATTCATACAGAGGAATTAGAAAATCTTGAAGCCCAAGATTCTCTTGAAAAGAGCTCAGTATTTCTGACCATTTTCAAGATGGAGAAATAAGACTATTGTTTAGAAAAAGAGAAAAGAATAAAACAATTCAGAGTTGTTGTGGATCATTTTTAAAGGAAGCCAGCTTATTTTAAAATCAGGTGAGAGAATATTCGTATAATTCCTGTAATTATTAAAATAGTGCTATTTTTCAGTTTTCATTTGTCCACCCTAAAATATTTTTTATCTAAATGTCTTCCTTTCCACCTGACTTTGTTTAATTTTATTAGAAGTCAGAGTATTCCCGTACCTTTCATGAGCTTGCAGCATGCTTTCATTCATTATACCCTTCCCATACACGAAACCTCCAATTTATGGCTGATTTCTCAAAGTACAGTAATTGAGTTAGAACCAGCCATGCAGGGCAACCACCCAATCACAAAACCTCCTCTGCCTGGAGGAGAACTGCTCTGGGCCAGTGGACGAGGGCCTGAGAGGTGTGCTGCCGAATAGCCAGCTATTTCAGCAACGATGTCATAGTAGGAGTTTCAGAAGGAAATAATAGCTGTGACAATAATGATTGTATTGGAATAGTTTTTTGAATGGAGAATGTTCCTGTGAGCTTTACCTTCTTCAAGGCCCTTGGGACCATCCGAGTGTGCGAGACTGATGTTGCACGTACTGAATCTACCAACGAGGCTCACCGAGGAGGTGGATTGATGGAATCCACACTGCTTGCTAGTAAGTGGGAGAGTTTGACTTCTCATCCACATCTTGAAATGGCTTCCTTTCTGCACGAGGGGCATGTGCAATGAGGTTTCCTTGCAGTTTCGTTTGAGTGTGTGTGTGTGCAGGGAGGTAAAGAGGCTTGCTTCTGGTGGGCATTCACGCACACCCGCACGTCTGCTGGGGGTGTGCAAGGATGGCCAGTGCCACTTCTTACCCCAACTGGGGGAGGCTTGACTCATGTTGGGACCCATCTTCCATCATTTTAGATAGGAATTTAAAAAGCACAAATGACTATCACCATTGATAGCTGTTGTCCCCACTTCCATCACATTCTTTTATGATCGTGTTTAATTTATAAATGACAACATATGCAGTTTAGAGCTTTTAGTCTAAGCTTCCAACTCTCTTCATAATTCTTGATTTCTTATTTTAAAGCTAGACAAGACGTGGTAACTACTAGTTAAAATCAAATTACTATGAAGAGAGAAGTGAAATCTCCTAACAAGATGATATTTTTTTCTTTAAGTTAGAGGTACCAATGCAAATTTTTGTAATATGGAGATTTGGTTTCTCTCCTAAATTTCTAACCACTAGAAATATGCTGCCTAAGTACTAACTACTTATAACGCTAGTTATTTTCAGTATACCAGAGATAGATAAACAAAACCTGGATTTTGAACTCAGACCTCAGTTTGAATTCTAGCTCTTTTTCTTACCAGCTATGTAACTTGAGTAAACTATCATTTCTGAGTCTTGATTCTTTCAGTCATAAAATGGGGAGGCACTTGTATGAAGTTTGCATAATAAAATACACCTTTAATGCCAGTGATATATTTAAGGACAGTCCTGTTACAGATCAAGCTTTCTTTGTTACTGTTTCTTTCTTCTCCAGTCAGTGTTTTTTGTAAATGCATAGCCACCGCTCTGGGGTTTATTAGGATGTTTGATTGCTTTTAATCTGGGTCTGAGTTGAATCAAGAACATTGGTGATTTGTTTCACCAAAGAAAAAAGGATTTACTGACTTTCTGAATTATGTAAGCTTTGTTTTCTTCTTATGAATTTGATCAGGGAGCATCTAACTGCTATGTTCAGAAGACTAGGGGGAAATGAAACAAAATGAAAATGAAATAATCTCCCCCAAAGGATATCCTAATAATCTCTACTGTTTTAGGCAAGAGGGAGTGGGGCTGTGTGGGCTCTTTGGAGCAAGCAGCACCAGTGAGCCTGCCCGCACATCTTTGCCACCACAGAAAATTGGCTCTGAAACCACCGTTCGGTGTTAGTTTTACCTGCGTGCTTTCAGTTGTCACCAGCCCACTCAGGGGACCAAAGAAGAAAGCTCTTCTCCAAGACCAGTGAGTCTACAGGGGTCTGAAAGCTGCTTTCTGCCAACAGAAAATTAAAGTAACCAGGAAAGCACATTAACAAAGGCTCTTTTTCTTTTAATAAACATTAAAAAAAAGCTGCCCCACCAGGCACAGCTTTTTCCAAGAGTTACTGCACAAGTTAGCAATTTCTAAAATTTCTGCAAATATAAAATATGAGAGAAAAGGAAATGAGACCTTTTCCTTTTTGTAGATTTTTATTCCAAGTAGTCTCATATGCTGATTATACCTATAACTTATTCTGTTTACTTTCATCTGCAAGTCATAGATTGAAGTTAGTGAAGGTGTCAGTGTTCTATGGATAGGGCCGCACCATTAATTATACATTTTATAACTTTTGGGTGAATTTAATGCAAGGGAGACCAGACACTTGGAATATTCCTCATAGAATTGCACTGTTAGACATATACAGGAATGGGTTCAAAGAAAAAAAAAGAGCAAAGCTCTATCTCTGGCTGATTATTTTGGAGGCTCATTTTAATAGTAGCACTTGAAAATAATTTAGGAAAAAAAATCACAAACTCTTCACTCTAAATCTCATATCCTGATAAAGGAAGCCTGTGAACTAACATTAAGATAGGTGAGAAGAATATAAATAAGTAATTTAAGAAAGGAAAGGGCAGAAATTTACATCTCTCCTCTCTGTTTAGTGTTAATTCTTGTTTCATAGTAATGCTTGCAAGGTACCCAAAAGACAACAATGGCAAAGTGATGGGGCTATCAAGAAATTCTGTAATAGGCTCAAGCAGCTAAGGCGCCAGCCACGTACACCTGAGCTGGCGGGTTCAAATCCAGCCCCGGCCGCCAAACAACAATGACGGCTGCAACCAAAAAATGGCCGGGCATTGTGGTGGGCGCCTGTAGTCCCAGCTACTTGGTAGGCGGAGGCAGGAGACTCGCTTGAGCCCAGGAGTTGGAGGTTGCTGTGAGCTGTAATGCCACAGTACTCTACCCAGGGTGACAGCTTGAGGCTCTGTCTCAAAAAAAAAAAAAGAAAGAAAAAAGAGAAATTCTATAATAGTTTCAGGCTCGAAGGTTTACAAACACAGTGGTGTTTGTTTGAATGTCTTGTTTGTGAAGATGATGAAGATAATGAAATATGAAAAAAAATTTTAATATAAGGAGCTTACGAGCAAGATAGGTGAATACACCATTAATCAGACCATTATTTAAGCACACAGAGAGTCATTGCCCAATTATCACCGCTAATGAAGAGGAGCACTGGTGTGGGTAATCCAACATGGCAGCGAGAATAATTTATATTCGAGTCAAAATGACTTTTTGTACTTACATTTGAATATAATTGTGTCTGATATTCTGGGACTCCTAGCTGAGCGCCCAGCAGGCAGAAGAGTTCCCACAGATGCACTTGCTCATTGTTCCCTCGCAGAAGGGAAGGGAGCATGCGTGCTATGGCCTAGAAAATCCGCTCGGCAGCCGGGGCTCAGCCACCTAAACCAGGGCCTAGGCACAGATCTGTGGCTTTGCCACTGCGCCAGCTGGCAGAGGTGGAGAGGGCCTGGAAGGGGTGGGGCAGGAGGTAGGAAGAAGATTTCACCTGTGTGATATTTGCATGTCTGTAAACCATGGGCAGATAAGTGAAACATGAGGTGCAACTGGAAGATATCTTAATGGGAGCAAAACCATGGAGAGATCAGAGGGCCAGCCCTGGCCAGTTTGCTAATACAGCCACTTCATGAAAAATAGACCAGGTACTTTATTTACCTGAACCTAAGTGCCCAGCCAGAGCCCATCTCAGCAGAGCCTGCCGTTTAATAGAGAACAAGGTATACTTTTGCATTTCTTCAATCTGTGATGTTTCCAACTTTCAGCCTGATGATGGGGTTAGATCTAGTTTTTAACATGGAAAGGAAAACATTGCTGGGAGTTACAGCAGGTGCTTTAAGGAGATGGCAAACACTTCAGGACCAGCGTGCTGGTAGAAATAGCTCTGCAGTAGGAAAGCTGCAGAGGTCTTGCAATCTTGCTGTAATCAGAAGGCAGTGTGAGTGCTGAGATCATTTTATTACACAGAGGGAGAGACGTGGAAAGGAAGAGAAAAACATGCATAGGTTGTTAATCTCATAATCTTAGTATATTAATTTATACTTTGTTTCTCTGTTTTTCTGGTAGGAATCTTTTTTTTTTCTACTAAAAATGCCATGTTGCAGAATGATTTATCTCAAAACTATCATTGCATCATTATAGACGCATTGTTTAGGAGAATTTCAAGCTCTTCCAGGTGTGGATAAAAAATCACTAGTAGATACAGTTACTAATTGAATAAGGGGTACTAGTGGTCGAAATCACACATTGTTCTAAAAGCTGCTTAAAGAGATACCTGCAGACTGACAGTACTCAGATAAAAATGTGTCATATTCAGTAAATATCAATATTGTAGACACAATTAGAAAACTTGGAAAAAATGGCACAGTCCATAGCTTCAGTATATTTAGTGTTTGTATCTAATGGGGGAAATAGCACTCATCAATTTTATGGAGTATTTTTCCGTATTTTGGCTACATGATTCAGACACTTGGAAGTAGCTAAGCTCAAAACTGTGTGTTCTGAGTAAGAAATCTGACTTGTTTTGTCTTTGACTATTCCCAGTACGAGGTAAGGCCTGGAATCAGAGTGTTTTATGCTACTCACAGGTAACCAACTGAAAATCATCACACAGCAATGCCCAAGAGCACAGTAATCAGGATAGGGAAACAGCCATTCTTACTGTACAGGGGGCTTTTTCTTTCTTAAAAAAGAAACTGCATAATAAATAGAACTAAGCCCACTGGTTCTTTGTGTTAATTTTGAGGCTCCCAGTTGCAAGTACAAGAAAGGCAAACCTAATAGTTCATGCAAATATGGTAATTTGTTGGCTGTAATAAAGGAAAGTCCACGATATGGCTTCAGGCATGGTTGGACCAAGCTGGACCAGGCAGCATCGATTGGCCAGGATTTCTTCCCATTTCTTGGATCTGCTTCCCTTTCTTTTGGCTTTATTTCAGACACTCTCTTTTCTGCTAGTGACAAGTTGAGCATCAGAACCTTCAGGGTTACATCCTAAGTTGCTGACCACCAGTACGGGAATCCAGCAAAAGCGTTCCCCTTTCCTGGTTTTACCATGTGTGCTAACACTTAGTGATTCTAATTGACCTGTCTTGTGTCAAAAGCATTTTCTGAATCAGTTTCATGAGCTGAGGAAATGGGCCTTCCTGATTTACCAGTGCATGGTGTTCACCTTGTAAGATGTTTCTAAGAGAAGTTGGAGAAATGTTTGTCGGAGAGACAAAATGATAGGACTAAAGGAGTCTTTTCCAGAGCAAACAATTACACAAATAGTCATGAAACAGACCTCCTATGTATCTTTATGGTGAAACACCAAGATGACATTTGAAACTACAGATAGCTTCTTTGGAAAATTTAGTCACAAAGAGGTATTGTGTTTGTTCTGGGATAAGGAGTGCTTTCTAATATGTGAGGAACTTTCCCAATATAAGGCCACAGGGCACAGAGTTTTATTCCTACACGAATCATTACTTTCTTCGGGGTTTTCTTTACTCGAATGGTGCTTTATCAATGAGGCCTTTTCTCACTACTCTCTGCAAACTATACCATGCTTCCCCAAGCCCCTATTAATAATCCCGGCACTTTCTATCCCCTTTACCTCGCTTTATTATTTTTTTTACAACTTTTTACCACCATTGGCATCTTGTATCTTGATTTATTTTATATTCTGTATATCAATTATCTTTTCTCACTAAAATATAAGTTGTATGAGAAACTTCTCACTGTTGGCATTGGTCTACACTAGATGAGGAATGAACATTTGCTGGTTGGATGAACGGATGAATGAGAGGATTGTTCCTGGGTGGAGTGTGTCGGGCTGTCTGTTACGGTCGGTTAATATATGGAGCCTGGCACAGGTCCACCAAACTTTGTCAGAAGGCTGGCGATTCTGGAGGACAGTGAGAGTAGCCGCTCTAAGACTGTTCTATTCTTTCACTTCCAAAATCGGTTTTATACAGAAAAGATCAAAGTAAAAATCATGTTAATTTTTATCTTAAATAACAATCATCGGGAAAGCCCATGACTCAAAATAAGGAATAATTGCTGTAACCCAGGACCCAAAACAACATTCCAATTCAAAAGTTAATCTCCTAAATCAATTGCCCTAAACTACTCAAGATATGTACTTTTAGGTTAAAGCTGAACTTACAAAACAGAAAGAATGGGAGACAGGAGGAGAAGGTAGCTAGGACCGAACCTGTCAGACCAGCCGTGCTGTCTCCACATCATTCTCAACACATGTACTTCCGGAATGAGATGTTTTAAGTGTCAAAATTAGATTTTTCAAAAGCCCAAGGGAATTTGATTCTATGGGTGAATTGATGTAATGATTTCATTGATTAAGATTTTTTAAATGGTAGCACATAGAATGAAATTTAAATACAGACATTAAATGGAAAGAATGAAAACTGTACGTTTCAATTTCCTTTACTACATCAACTTATATTTATTGCCATAAACTTCAATTACTAATTTTTGGTCAAGTTGGAGGGCATACTGATATAAGTTACATTTTAAAGTATGCTTTTGCTTTGCTCTCAATTTATTAGGAAATTTATTTGATATTCAGTCAATCTATTTTGAATGACTTGTTCTGTAATAATTGTTTACAGTTAACGGTAACAATAATTGTGGCAGTTAATTTTCATTTTGTTCATTGATACACTGAAAATGTCTTAATCCAGTACAATTAGATAATACAATCATTTCTTACCGAGTCAGTACGAGGGCCTCTCTGAATTACCAAAGATGCATTATAGTTATGCTGGATTTTACCAACCAGCGTGGGTACACCCTCCAGTCCCACTGCACGGCCAAGCACTGTTCAGAGAGTCTACAGTGATTTGTGCCTAATGGGGAAGATAAATAAACAGCGGCACAAAATTAACATTTGTAAGTCACATTTAAACTATGTAAGTTTTTTGTTACTTCTTTTTAATCTGAAAACTAGAGGACGGAGGACTTGGACACCTGTGTGCATCCGGCTCAAGCTGCTCTGATGCTCTCTCACCACACTCGAAGCTTCTCTCACCTAGAGTATTTTATCACTCACGGACTGCTGCTCTTTGGGCAGTATGATAGTGCCATCTTTGGAATATGTCTATTAAACTGTGGTTTATCTTGTTTTCTAGAGGTATAGACAAATGTTTGATGAGGTCATAAATATAGAAAGAGGAAAATGTAACACGTATGGACAAGAAAATGCCAACATATGCAACCAGAACGTTACATTTAGCACAGTCTTTGTTGTCCCGGCTGCTCCCTACGGCTTCCTCTATAATGTCTGACTACTAATAAATGGCCTTGCCAAATATAAAACTTGCAAGTATCCTTCTCTCTACTCATAAATCTTCAGTAATCCTCCATTGCAGCCAACGTAAGTCCAGCTATCATACTTAGGTCAATGGTCCTCACCTTCTGTAAAATGTTTTCTCCTTTCTCTATCATCTCCTGTTGTATAAAACCTGTTTAGCACCAAAGGGCTTGAGTAAATTCTGTCTTTCTTGTTGCTATAGTTTCTAAAGTATCCAAGTGAAGTGTTTTTCTCATTCCTATGTTCTTACATATATCCAAGAATTCAACATATCCCTCAAGGGCCACTTCCTCCATGCAGCCTTATGATATTCCCAAGCCATCCTAACCATTAGTTTGCTAAGACCTGATCATATTGTGTAACTTTCTGGATCCCGAGGACTTAGCTGATAATGAGCACCCATTACATTTTGCTGATGCCAATAGCAATGATGATTATGATAAGAATTACGGCTTACGACATATACTGCTTAGTCTTGGAAAAGGGTCATGTATTCAGAGGAAATGCGTTGGAGAAATAGCTCACTAGTGGGAAAATTCATTTAAAAAAATAAGAGTTAATTCAGTAATTTTTAACATATTTTATATTAATATATGTTATCATAGTATTATGCTTATACACTGAGGATGCTAATGTTAGGAATTAAAATGAAATGATGCATGATATGTACCTATACATTTTATAGTCCAAAATATTTTAATACAACCTTGCCATGATATTCATTTCCTTAATATTTCTTTAACAATTTTTGTTCCTGTGATAGTTGTGCTTAAAATATCATGTAAGATGTAATTGCATGTATGCCTTGGATCCCTGTATTAAAGAATATAAAAAAATTACTACATTATTGTTAGATTTTTCTAAGTGTTCATAGTGTGCGTTGGCCCAGTTCTTTTGTGCTAAATCTTTTAGAAATTATTCAACTCCACTGAGGTAGACTCTATTTCTTTATCTCCTCGAATCTAACCCCCAGGGCCACTGTTATATGAACATCTTACCCTGCTAAATTAAGAAGCCCATCCTTGTTGTTTTGTGTGTATTTTATTTAGGCCATCAGCAGACAGAATGGAAATTGTATTTGTAACCCACAATATGGTCCACTGGGGAAATGAGGAGTTGATAAGTATATATCCAGTACACTTACTCTAAGAGATAATAAAACTAGAGCACAGGAAGACAGAGGAGGCATGGAATGAAATTGTCAATCTAAAAATTGTCAATTTGAAAATCTCACCTAATTTTTCTGCAAACAGTGGTTCCTAAGAATCTCATCAGAGACCCACCTCTGCCCTCCTGGGTTCAATTTAGAAGACAAAGGAAAGCAGACAGAACGTTTCTTTGTAATGCATAAAGGCCTGCTGGTGCCAAGATTGTTAAGATGGCGTTGGTATTTCCATTATTTGGGGGGAACATTTTAAGGTCAAACACACGAGTGGGAGTGGTTTATTCCTTATACCATGTGATTTATCTAATTTTTTGATTCATATGGAAAATATTATTCTACCACTTTTTAAAAAACTTGAATCATTCGGTATTTTGAATGCTTATTGCTAAAATACGACCTAACACATTCCCTTCTGAAATTAGGCTTATATATATAGGAATGCACAGAATCTTTTGTCTTTCTATACCTCTACATTCTTCTTGAAGAAATAAGGTTATAGAACTGAGAAAATCAAAATGTTGATCAAATTAATGCTATGTATTGTTACTCCTTTACTTGGGATTCACTTTTCCCTCAACTGTTCTCAAGCAAATACTGCACTATAGAATATATGCTTTACTATAGTATACTACAGTATACTGTACTACAGAAAATATGCTTTCTCCAAACCTTTTTTAAACCATGTGTGTTCTATTAAAAACTTCTAAAACACTTAAAATCAAGAAATAATTCAGGTACATAGCTCTGGGTTCCAAGGTTGACTTACCACTTACGGAGTATCCTCAGGCAGCTTACTTAACTTCCTAAGCTTTAATTTCTTTACAGATAAAGTACTTAATCCTAGAAGTCTTGTAATGTTCAAATGCATAAACAGAGCTTGGTACAGTGCTTGTCTCCAACTAGGTGCTCAGTAAAGGGCAGCCCTTCTCATGACTAAATATGAGATTCTCCAAGAACTACAGCTTGCAAGTTAAAGGCACACTGCTAATCAAAGCTGCAAAGTGAGTCAAATTAAAATGTAGTCAAATGGTTTCTTTTCTCTGCACATTTGGAAGAAAGGGGTTGAATTTTACTATCCTACTAGTGAAGAGAGTGCAGTGTTCAATTGCTTTAGAAATTGTTTTCTGAGATTTTTTTTCAGTGTCACATAGGATAAACAGTAAGTGTAAAACATTAAATTTGCTAAGTGAGCATATTAGGACCAAGGTAGATAAACTGTTTATTTGCGAGGCTGTTCGTTCATGATGGTAGACAATAGCTCAGTGCACTATTCGGCAGGGGGAGAGAAGGGGGGACTGACCCCCCAGAGATGAAGTGTTCGGGAAGAATAGAAGATAGAAATCTCAGCACTTACAATTGCCTGGACAGTCCATCCCAGCAGCAGCGTCCTGATACATAGGAAGCTTCAGAACTCCCAGCAGAAGTGCCTGCGGTGTCTGCCACTCAGCTACACGCTGCTGCTTGAAAAATATCCTCCACCACGTTAAAAAGGACATGTTGGGGGTAGGGGTGGGGGTGAAGCAGCAATTAAGACTAGCAGGACAGTTTCATGTGACTACGTGATCAGGTATTTTCAACGTATCAAAAAATCTTATAATGACCCTAGTGGATTATTATAGTATTGATCCCATAGTCACAAAACCATTTACCTTTCAGGCCTCTAATACACATCAGCATGTCTTAAATCATACTTTGAATTAGATGAATTCTATCAGAGCCAGTACCCCTTAACCTAGATGCTGGAGAGACCTCTGCCTCCATTCAAAGGAGAGGTTTCTGATCAGAGGTGAGCCGTTTGCTCCCTGGAAAGCAGTGGATGCCTTAACACAGTAATCCTGCTCTGAAGGGCACGTTGGTTCTCTAATTTCTATTTTGAGTCATTCTCAGTTTTCGTACAAATACAGGAAATCTAAAAGTTTCAAACCTTTAAAAGAAAAAGGATAGGACGCAAATGATTCTGAGTTCCCACGATGTTTCATACGGGTGTGGCACAGACTGTATTTATCTGTCATATTAGTTAATTCATCCTAAAACACTATTAAAAATTAGCAACTAAGTTTGAAAAAGTGACATTGCCTAAGGTGGCAGCTGCTTGTGCATGTGTGTGTGTGTGTGTGTGTCTGTGTGTGTGTGTGTGTGTGCACGCACATGTGTGAATACATCCCTTTTTTGCGGGATGCTTTGAAACATCTGCACCTGCGTCTCTGCACGTGCTGTGAGCGCAGCGGGGCAGTGCTGCCACCTGGAGGCTCCCGCGGGGCCCACAGGCAGCCGCGCAAGCGCCTTTCCCGCCTTTTTCTTGGCTCGGCCTCGTGAGGAACGTCTTGTTCTGTGTCCTTGGGATCGTATAAAGGGAGACACTTCGCTTGCTCTGAAAAGTATGTGTCATTTTAAGTTTCAAATGACAGTTTGCGTTATGGTAAATTTTACAAAGAGGTGGGCAACATGTGGGAAATTCTTCCTAAATATTTGTCTAATTTTATAATGACTACTTTGTAAATAAAGGTACATTTAGCTGCAATTCCCATGTTCCCTATGGATGACAACTTCAGAGGCCACCTTTGGGACACCTGTAGTATATTTAGTCAATACTTTTGCTTCGCTCTTTGCAGACGCTGTGGCTGTTTGCTGTATGTGGTAAACGCTGTCTCTGTCAGCCTGCCTTTTTCTTCCTCAATAAACTTCATTTCATGCTTGCCTTAAAAATTGTGGTGGGGGGAGTGGGGCACTGTGGCTCACGCCTGTAATCCCAGCACTCTGGGAGGCTGAGGAGGGTGGATTCCTTGAGGTCAAGGTTTGAGACAAGCCTGAGCAAGACAAGACCCCACCTCTAGAAATAGTGCCTGTAGTCCCAGCTACTTAGGAGGCTGAGGCAAGAGGATCTCTTGAGCCCAAGAGTCTGAGGTTGCTGTGAGCTGTGACAGCACAGCACTCTACCCAGGGTGATAAAGTGAGATTCTGTCTCAAAAAATAAAGATTTTTTTTTGGTTTCACTCAACTTCAATTACAGTAGAACTACTAAAAATGAAGTTCTGTGAGGTGTTTGATATTTAAAATTAATTTTTTTTCTGAGAGGGGACCCTATTAAACCATATGTAAATAGACACACACTTTTAAATATTTAACCTCTCTAAATATTAAATAAACAAAAATACTTCCTATTTTTAAATAGCTAACCCAACACATGTGATCATTTTACTAAACTTGCTGTGGGCTCCCGTGTTGGACGGTTAGAACTTGGAACCAGGCCCCCAAATCACATTCGCGACTACCAACACAATGACAGTCTGCACCAGCCACCCTCCACATGGTGACAGCCTGTCACTCTTCACAATTATGTCTACATGCAGATATGGAGGACATGGCACAGCATTCAACCCACAGGGGCCTCTATTTCTACTTCTGGGACCTTCCAACCTTAACTCTTTTGACCAATGTCTAAAATTGCAAAATGTCATGTCAGGGCATTTGCTGCAGGGATGGCATGGCAGTCTGAGCACGGCAGGACTGTGTTCTCTTATGTGGCCCTGACAGTCCTATAGCAAATGAGTTTTCCAAAGGTATGTCACTGTAGCAGTATAATAAATAGCATTTTAATGGCTCAAAACAGTTAATAATCTCAGTAGCGCTTCTTACTCAGTGCAAGAATAATGACTCAAGGCACTGGGGAGAGAAGGGAACAATAAGTTTAGTTTTTCTTTTATTCCAATAATTGTTTTGATTTTCTTTTTGACCTCGATTATGCAGCTAATGAAGTTGGTGATTTGGGGTCTAGGCAAACATTTCTGTTTGACATACCATTTAGATGATTGAAATAACTTTTTTTTTCATATTACTTTTGTGGAATTCTGGGAAATTAAACCTCTTTATTCTGAGCCAAATCAAAAAATGTTTACCAACACCCTGCTAGGGTCAGCTTGGTTTGCTTCTGCAGTAAACCAGCTACTAGTTTTAAATTGGTGGTCAGCTGCTTGCGGGCTTTAAAACATTTTCCCGCCAACTTCTACTTAGAGATCGTTTATTGATAGTTGTTAGAAACTATTCTTGTGTGCTCTCGGGTGTCTTTCCTGCCGTTAGACTGTATCCTCTTAACTGTCCACCCTCTGAATCGAGATTTGATGAGAATGAGAAATCCCAGGTGGGAATTCTTCTGGTTCTTCAGTTTAAATGAACTATCAGGGGATGTTTCTGGAGATAAGAGGAGGAGAAGGTACAGAAACAAGGCAGAACAGACAAGGGCTTTCAAACCAGCTCATCATATAGTTTTTGGACACCAGCCACACTCAATGCCAGATGTTTGACATCGGGGACTGGGTCAGATGTGTCCCATATTCAGTGTCTGTATGTCCGTATTTTCATTACGATATGGTTCCCCAGATCTTCACGCAAAGGGTGGGTGATACACCTCTCATCTCATGCCAACCTGGCATGAGTTATGACTGTAGACCTTCTTTCATTGTCCTTCACTTTCAAATCCTCTCCCTCTGCAGTAAAATCTACTGTTACATTATCTAAATTTAAATCTACATTTAATATATTTTTAGACCTGCTTTTATCTGAAAGCATAATTTCCATTTTTTAGTACATCACTTTAAAATACACACATGAAGGATTCTTTTAACATTTGAATGATTGATAGATGGAGAATGAAAGTCTGTTAACTATTTATTATATGTGTAACACCCATTTCAGGTGAGAGGAGTTACACTTGTGCAAGAAAGTCAGAAAAAAGAAAAAAAAAACTCCTGTTTTGGTCCATGCTTCTTGGGTTTTAATTCTCACAAAGGGAAAAAAATATCTCACACATTACACAGATAGAATCCAAAACACACATCAATTTCATTTGCGAGCATAGCAAAAGTCATGTGGTCTTCAAAAGTGATTCGCTAATTTTGCTGTGCAAACTATGTCAAGTATTTATTTTCTCTGGGAAGATGATCGTCAATTCAGTGTATCAAAGAGAAGTTGAGTTAAGCATTAAAAGCCCCACTTCATGCAGATAAGAATTTAACTTCTGATTCTCAGAATTCCATTTTAAAGATGTTAGAATTTATGAGAATAATTCCACAAGCTGAAAACAAAATCCTGCTAATCCTTTTAAATCTCCTCAAATGTAGCTCACAAAAACCACCTGTTGATGAATCAGTGCTGAGTTTATTGCTTATTGATTACTACGTTTACAGAATCTTAGTAGCATATTGGGAAAAGGAGGCATAGGCAGGATGTTCATGAGATCCTGACCAGGAGCTTAATGAAGACTGGGCAGGTTTCTGACCTAGTGGTAGACACAGCCGGGCAAGGTTCTCAAAGTGATCTTGCAGATTTGAGGAACAATCTAGAGTAATTAGTTGTGTACTTGCAGGAAATTTCTGAAATGAACAATACAGTTATTTGCAGTTTTCGTCTCTCTGCATAAGACTTTCCTAAAATAGTAAAAGTATGTTAATTCACACAGTAAGCTGCAGGGCTGTATCTAGTTTTGCTTACTCGTTAAAAATAATCACTTCTACACCAATCAGCTAATATAGCCATGATACATATACTTTTTTTTCTTGCAAGCTACTATGCAAAACCAGTTTTTAATTTATACATCGAAACACTATGGATATCTAGCTATCTTAACCTAGGATTTTTATTAAGCAGTCTTTTTTAAATTATCATCTGTACAATTAAGTTAATTTTGAAAACATGTATATCCAGCTTCTCAGAACTACTTTAGAGAAATCCAATCCCAGATAATGCCAGGAAAACTAGAGATACACTTTAGTAGAGGCTGTCTGAGACTGTTTGAACTGGTATAGCAAAAATACTATAGACTAGCAAACAACAAACATTTACTGCTCACAGTCCTGGAGGCTGGGTAGTTCAAGATCACGGTGTTGGCAGTCGGGGTACATGGTGGTTCGGAGATGGCCGTACTATGCCCTCATATGGCAGAAGAGGCAAGTGAGCACTCTTGGATCTCTTTTGTAAGGGTGCTAATCTGATTCATGAGGGCCCCACCCTCACCACCTAATCACCTCCCAGAAGCCCCACTTCCTAAAACGATCATATTGGGAGATAGAAGTTCAGACTATGGATTTGGGGGATGACATAAAAATCCATCCCATAATAGGAAAGAAGAATCAACATAGGCCAAAGTATGCATAATTTTCAAATTATTATAAGATAAAGGGATTCTGATGGAAATCATACATAGGCAGCAAGCAGAAACATATTGTAACAAAATATTCCTCGTATTTGCTTCCTGCATACTCAGCCCACGAGTTGTCTGTTTTATTGTTTCGCCTGTAACTTGTATTTGCATCAATATTCTTCCACTTTCAGTAACCTCTCACTTTTCCACTCTATTGTCATACAACCCTGTGAAGTATGCATGGTAGTATTATTATTAGGCCTATTGAACAGATAAAGATAATTTTTTTTTTAAACATACAGTTGTTGGGGCCCACGGGATATCTGTACCACCGTGTTTATTGCAGCACTATTTACAGTAGCCAAATATGGAATCAATTTAGGGCCTATCAACAGATGGGTGGATAAAAAAATGTGATGCGTATGCACATGGAATGCTATGTTTGGCAATAAAAAAGAATGAAAGCATGTCATTTGCAGGAACAGGAGGTCACTGTGTTAAGTGAAATAACCCAGACACAGAAAGACAAATACTGCCTGTTCTCACATATGTCGGAGCTAAAAACTTGATCTTGAGATGGAGAATAGAATGATAGATCCCGAGGCTGCGAGGCTGTGAGGAGAGAAGGGAGAAAATGAAGAGAGGTTGGTGAATGGCTACAAATTCTACAGGTAGATAGAAGAAATTTTATTATAATATTCTGTAGCAGAATAGGGTGATCGTAGTTAGTGAGAACATATTGTATAGAAGAAAGGACTTGAAATGTTACCAACACATAGAAATAATACTCAAAGTCTTTGATAACCCCAATACACTGACTTGATCTCTACATGTAGCAAATGTTCACATGTGCCCTATAATATGTAAAATAGTATGGATCAAGAAAAAAAGAATTGTAAAAAGGATAGAACTAGAAAGAGGTAGAGACGAGTCTTGAACCCAGGCTTTCTGACTCAGAATTCTTCTTTCTTCTAAACGTCTTACTAACCATTATTTTTCCAGATTTCATTTGCTGTTGTGTTTTATTCTCCACACCTCCCTCCTGGCTCAAAGCTCTCAGACTCCTTTCTCCCTTCCTGTTGTCCGCACATGGAAAACTGCCTCCCAGGGAAACCATCTGAAATTCATTGATATTAATTTTGTAAAGAGCAATAAAGACCACCGAAACTACTAAGTTCTGACTTCTCTCTCTTCCACTGGGATTTTTTGCATTCCAAGTAATTAGGTAGAGGAATGCTGTTTTAATTGTCAACAAGAGCCTGTGAAGTTTTTTTGTTTGTTTGTTTGTTGTTAATTTAAGCTGAGAAGTCCGTTGTTTTCCAAGTCCTCTGAAAGGAAACATATATTACCTGCATGCTGGATTTTTAGAGTAGTGATTGTTTTATTCTCTCCACGGAATAATAGAACTTCCCATTCCTAAGGTCCTAAAGGGGAAAATAATATAAATTGTTTCAAGCTCTCAGATTCTGTGAAGTAGCAGCACCGCACATAACTACCGCACATAACTACGGAGGGGAAGTTTCCTCTCTTCTTTGGGAGTTGGTCACATGTTCATTGATTCATTCAAAATATCACTGAGCCTCTATTGTGACCTAGTTCCACATGCTTGGAATTTTGCTGTGAACAAAATGAACGCTGTGTCTGCCCTCACGCCACTTCTAGTTTGTGCTTTTTCGAGGTATCCAGTGGCCAAGAACGAGCTTGCAATTTTATCTTTGCTAAACTTAAAAAGTAGATTCAGACATATGTGAGCCTTACAAGCATAAGGTGCATAGATCATCGAGTGTCTGTATTTAATTAAACAATATTTATTAAGCATTCTCAGACATTCAAGATACAAAGTTGCCTGAGACAGTGGTCTTCTGAGTGAAGAAGGCAGAGAAAAATGCAAATAGTACAATGTGCAGAGTATCCTTCCTTGGCCACCCTAGAGAAAACTGGACTCCATTCGATGTATTTCCTGCCCTTGTTTCCTTCTTTATTTTTCTTTCTAGCATTCGCCACCATCTAGCTGTTCTGTATTTTATGGAGGTGCCATTTTGGCTCTTTGGCTCCCTTTTAGAGATAAGCCTGTCCTGCCTCACTGTCCTGTCCTCAGCCCTGGGACGAGGTGCTCGGTCAGTAATTTCTTCCAAAATATAGAGACAGGGTAATGGAAACCGATCATCTTAATGAATTTAGGTATTACCTTTCAGACACTATCGAAACTGAAGAATTTTTAAGCAAGATCTGAGTAGAAATCACCAGCAGCCACGTTCAGGACAAAAGAGAGTGCCTCAGATTCACAACCACGAACAGTTACAAACAATGAGGGAAATTGAGCTTCAATTGTAAGTCTTTGCTGATTTTGACTCTGCAGAAACACGCTTTATCAGCTCATCAGAATTATCACACTTTGTATCTAGATACAAAGGCTCGGTTCAGAACACCTGAGCCAGGAAAGAGTTAACCCGCCCAACAAAGCATTACCTTATGTTTCCAAAGTTCCTGACAACCCTGGAGAGCCGCTTAAACACTGGGCGATTCGGGCTCAGTGTGTAACAGAACTGGGTTAACACAAGCATGTAAGGCTTGAAACAGCAGAATCCTAGAAATTAGAAATAAAAGGGACAGTTAGATCATCTCGTCCGTCCCCTGCCAAGGCAAATTGTTGCTGACAGTATATTATAGCTTTATTCTTGGCAGTAGATTTTTACAGACTTCCCAAGAGAGATTTCTGATCTGTCCAGAATAATGAATGGTGTGATTTTTTTTTTTTTCCTTTGGCATCTCACTACTAGAAAGCACAGCTTTTTACTGACAGTGCTAGTTTGTGGAGTGCATTGAAGTCCAGCATCAATTTCTACTAACCTGGCATGTGAGTAGGTACGAAACAGAGTCTCGGCTGTTGGGAAGAGAGGCTGAGGAGCCTCCTCTGTCCTATGGTCAGCCCATTGTTTTTTTAATAAGATGAAACATATTCAACCTGACATTAGATATTTATGAGGGTGTTAATAAACATGAAGAGACACTAGAAACTGAAAAATTTAAAACTCCTTCAATGATTAATTAAATTATTTTATTTAACTAGATTTTCTGTATAAAACACCGAAGATTGCCTAACGTAGTTTATTAGCATTTATTAATAGGCTCGCTTTAATTTAGTTACTTGACGTTCACACTGCACTTCTGTGTGACATGACATGGGGTCTCCTATGCTTTATAGATAAATTAATGGGGTCCCAGAACAGCTCCGGGGCAGGCTCAGGTGGTATCGGTGTCAGAACTCGAAATCAGGGCTTGACTCCTCCTCCAATGCACAGCCCTCTGTTTCTGGTGAGAAAGAGAAACCAAATGTGAGAATGTGTATTATGGTTGTTTATCATAATGACTTATAATCGTTTTTTTAATTTAAGCAGTTGAACTCTTATCAGAAAATCAATTTTACATCCTTTTCAACTACATTCAAGTCCTACCTTTCTAAAATGAGAAATATCTACACTCCACTCCTAGTTTCACAACTGAATCTAAATATAGAAAAGTGGGCAACCAAAGCAAGCCTTGCCCCCTGTACGCCATTTTAATTTATGGTGAAACCTGAGTGTCCTATCGTTTAATCTGTTTGTCTTTGACAGATAGATAAATACAAAGCCTATATCTAGATCTCCAAACGGTAATTTGTGTACTTTAAGGATTTGTATGATGTTGGCTTTTTTCATAATTTTTTTTATTAAATCATACCTGTGTACATTAATGCAATCATGGAGTACATTGTGCTGGTTTCATATGCAATCTGAAATATTTTCATTAAACTGTTTAACATAGCCTTCATGGCATTTTCTTAGTTATTGTGTTAGGCTTTTTTCATAATTTTTTTCTATTTTTTTTTTTTTTGAGACAGAGCCTGGATAGAGTGCTGTGGCATCACAGCTCACAGCAACCTCCAATTCCTGGGCTCAAGCGAGTCTCTTGTCTCCACCTCCCAAGTAGCTGGGACTACAGGCGCCCGCCACAACGCCCGGCCATTTTTTGGTTGCAGGCGTCATTGTTGTTTGGCAGCCCGGGCTGGATTCGAACCCGCCAGCTCAGGTGTACATGGATGGTGCCTTAGCCCGTTGAGCCACAGGCACCGAGCCTTTTTTCATAATTTTTTAAACAATATGTTTTGAATCGTTTATGTAGTCTATGGTTTATGTAGTCTTTGCTTTTTTATTTGGGGAAAAAATATGATGGTTCACAAAGTTTAAAATTCAAGTAGCGACAAGAAATATGCAAGTTGTTAAATAATTGCTGAAATGAGAGGCAGGTATGTTCAGGGACAAACACCGAAGCCCATGGCCCAACCGAAGCATTTAGTGAAAATTGCAAGTACAGGCGACACTTCCTAACTCCAGCGACACTGCCCCAGTTGTAATGCTTGGTGTGTGATGGATGGATAAATGATTCAACAAATGACAGGAGACAGAGAGAGAGAGAAAGAGAGAGAAAACGAGAATAACGTCCCTGAGCTTCACTACCAGTCCAGATAGCGCCCCACTGAGGACGCATCATGATAGCACATCACGGCACCTCTACGCGGGCTGTCTGTCTGTCCCGCTGCCCGCCCTCCGTGCCCCTCACACCTCCCTGACCTTTTCATGCACACGGGGCTCTCGTGCTCTCAACATCCTCCTTTTCTATGAATACGCACTCAGGAAAATAACCAGTATCTCTCAATAAACCCAAAGGTAAACATCATGCTACCTGTGTTGTTCAGGGATGTTTTATAACTCCTTTCTGTTTCCTGCTAAAGGTAATACAGGTGTTGGAGGCGGAAGGCAGCAGATCCTTTCTAGAACCTGAAACTCTTTCTAGGAGAAAGAGCCTAGTGGGAAGGAATGGGGCAGGGAGGATAGAAATGGGTAGGCAGATGAGGGGGAAGAGAGCTTCATTTGTGGTACATTGACCTAAGCAAAGTCATTCATTCAGAAATTATATGAAGCTTGTATTTTGCTACTGTAAGCTCTTCTAGCAGGAATCAAGGCTACTTGTTTTTTCTAAACCCCCCGCCCCTAACCACCCCTTCTCTGTTCCATGCCTTGATAATTCTAAGTTCTGGGTCTTCAAGACACATAACAGTCATTTTCTGAGAAAGAAAAAGACAAGGAATAAAAGATTTGGGGGTTAAAGTTTCAGAACAGTTAATGTGGACCTCTAGACAAGCCTTCAGAGAAGAAGCTGGGCTCTCTTCCCAACGGTGGGTAATGGTCCGTATACCCTAAGTGGCCAGGGACAGTTTTTTCATGGGGCAGTGAGGGGTAGGTTAAGGAATAAGAGAAGAAGAAAAAGATTCAGAGAATACAAATGCTTCCCCTTCGTTCATATATTGATTTCTCTATATATTAATTTTCGTTTATGTAGAAAAGTAAGGAAAGCTATTCTCTTAACTTTACAGAAAAGAAAACAGAAGCACAAAAGATTTTGTAGGTCATAAAAACCACTTCAGAACTCACAGTTAGTTAGTGATGGAACTGGAAATAGGATTGTTTCTTTAGTATTTACCCCAGGACTAGTTTCAACAGAACAGACTGGTTATAAAAATTTAAGCTTCTTACAATAAGTAATATAGGGAAATGAAAGTGAAAACATACATGGAAACTCATCCAGAAGGATCAGGGAAGGGTCATATGTTGAAAAAATCTTGTGGTTGATAATGGTAAGATGGGAAAGTATCTCCCATCACCAAACTCAGACACTGTTATTTTCTCAGTTAACATTCCCTGTACAATGTTATTTGTTGATTTAAAAACATTTTGTTTCAGTCACAGACATTAAAGATGTCTGCTTTCCATGTCTGACATGTACGGACTTTATGCATATGTCAGACATTTGTCTGCCTGACATGTTCTGTGTCAGACATGGGCATTTTATAACCCAGTAAATAATCAAACAAGTGACTCGGTGTCAAAAAGACTTCACATTCCCCGCGCGTGTGTGTGTGTCTTTGGGCAAATGTCCTTATTAGCAAATGGGGATTTTAAGAAAGGTCTTCTTCATGTGGTTGTTTGTGGGAGTTGCAAGAGAGACTGTGAGACATACAGGTTTGATCACTGCTTGTTAAGATAATGCAAACAGAAAACAGCAGGACAGATTTATGCCAATCTCTGTGAGCAGTTATGGGGCAGAAAAGCCATAATTAATCTTTTTCTTGCACGTTATTAATATGTTCAGTATTTGAGGCTACTAAGAAAGATATACCCCTGTTGTGATGGAAAATTAAGTTTATTTAAAACAAAATTGTCAGTAAAGGAACTAATTGAAATGGCATGCTGCAAACAGGATGCAGTGAGAAGTACACACCATTATTTTTGTGTTATTTCAGCCCGAAGTGTGTAACTTGAATCTAATCATGAAGAAACATTGGGCAAAACCAAAATCGTTACAGGAAATGACTAGCCTGTAACTTTCAAAAATGTCAAGGCTGTGAAAGTCGAGGTGAGGCCGAGGAGCTGTTCGGGATTGAAGGAGGTTAGCAGACATGAGGAGTGAAAGCACTCTGTCATCCTAGACCCAGACCTGCTGCTGCAAAGGGCATCACTGGGAAAGCAAGCAGAATTTGAACTAGGTTTCTCAATGTACTTGCATTATTTTTTTCAGTTTTCCTATAAATGTGAAATTATTTTAAAAGAAAATTAACTTTAAAAAACCATGAGATTATGCTTATAAAGTACCTGGCGTAGTGAATGGCACACAAGAGGTATTAAATACATGTCACTTTTTTTTGGTTCCCATAGGACAGCAGATGACACATTCAGTTAGATGTAACTTACTGAATTTAAATTCTGCTATTTTAATGGGATTTTGTATACAAAATAAAATAGAGAATAGCATGAAGACATTAAGAGCCTTACTAGATCATGAATTCCTACACTTGAAGGATAAGGTCCTCTTTATTTTTTATTCATCCTCCAGGATTTTGGGACCTCACATAAAGCGGAGTCCCAAAAATACTTACTGGATAAGTAAATTGTAAGCTCTTGCTTCAAAAAGTTAAGTAGAGGTAAAATCTTTTACCAAAACATTTGGGTTGACAGATAAGCTTTAGTTTTATTGCCAGAGAAAACTGATCCGAAGAGTGTAAATATCTACATTTAAGCATATAAAATTTAACTCGAAGGCTTTCTTAGGAAAAATGAAAATGAAAAAGAGCAATTGTAATTACTTTGTTGCTGGTCTGGTGGGTAATACACTGAATACCACCCAAACACTTTCTACCATCGGCAAATCTATTTTCTATTAACCATCTTCAAATATTTTTGAGCAAATGTCTGCATTTAAATGAAAATGATACCTCCCAACCCAAGCTATTTCAGAAAAGGTTTAGGTTTTCTTTCTGTGCAGTCTTTATGATTCAGCTGCTCTGAAAGAAACAGAATGAAATCAATCTCATTACTTGTATATTTTATCACCTGATTTCAGAGATTCTCTGCTTTGATTACTTAAAAGATGGTGTAGTCCTATGATGCTGTCACTGACTGACATACAGATTTAAAGCCTCAGATAAGAATGTGTAATGATCAGATAAAAAGGCCTGGGTGCTCCTAAAAGGTACTGGTAATTCCCTAGCCGGAGGTGAGCCTTGCAGAACCTGCAGAGACAGGGCAGGAGCAATTTGCATCCAAGCACTCACCTCTAGGAGAAACTGTCTTTGTAATCTCTGCTCCTCCTTCACCTGCAAAGCCGCCCCCTGAGAATTCTCCCAGAAAACTTCTCTTAGCCTCTCTCACACTTGTTTTGTGTGATTGCCGATTCAAGCTCAGTGATTCTGTTCTTGACCAAGCACATGCTGGGGCTGAGACAAAGAATATGGGTTGTATCTGAAGCCCGTACACTGTACCCCATGACTGAATTATTGTACACAGATATGATTTAATAAAAAAGAAAAGATAAAAAAAAACAAACAAACAAACAAAAAAAAAGAATATGGGTTGTCTTTTTTTTTTTTTCTAATGCCTAACTCAGTCCCTTGTGATTAACGTGCTAAATGTTGCCTCAATCCTTAACCAAAGTGTAACAGGTCTTCCTCAGCGTGGAAATCACTCCCCAAACAGAAAGTGACTTTGACCTTTCCTCCTTTTGTCCACTAAGGACAGCAATGATTCTCCTGTGTCAAAAGAAAAGCAAAAAACTGTGATTCGAAGAATCCATTCAGAGATCCCAAAGGGATTTGGTCCAGCTTTCTCCAACAGGAGTCTATTCTGTTACCAAAGGTTGTAAACATTGCGTTTCTCTGGTTATAAAGACAAGGCAAAACACTGAAGAAGTATGGGGAAAGCGTCTAATTCTTCCAGTAGTCAGACTTTGTGAAGGAGAAAGCCATGTAGAGTCAACCTGTTCATCTTTGGAAACCACAATCAAGGGGAGTTTTTAGTCTACAAAGCATGGCCGACCCGTTTTATGATAAATATATGACATACTTGAAGATTATCAAATTGTAATGATCGAATTATAGCTGTTTTATGACACTACAATGTTATGTTTTTTCTTTTCTTTTCTTTTTTTTTTTTTTTTGCATTTTTTTTTTCCGACCAGGGCTGGATTTGAACCCGCCACTGCTGGTATATGGGGCGCCCTACTCCTTTGAGCCACAGGTGCTGCCAATGTTATATTTTTTCTAAGGTCACTATGATCATTGTAGAACCTCACAGAAAACCTTCAACATTAGAATTGCAGGTGCTAGATCAATAGGATAAGGAAAAAATGAAATCATTAAGACAAAATTACTCTGTGTCCAAGAATCATCTTCTGTCTGTTGCGTACAGTGAAAGTGTACTTTCGAACTCAATTGTGAAGGACTCTACCGCGTGTGCAGTACACCTCATCAACTAGGAGTTATCATTTAGAGAAGGCAAAAAGCCGCAATGCAAATTTTAAATTAGTATTAGAAAAAGCACCTACAATGGCTTTGATTATCCAGTCAGCTATGAATAGAATATTACTTGTTGGCTTTTATCGGTGTGTTATTTTGTTACTGCATTAAATTATTCATAATGTATAGTAATAAACCTACAGCCTTTGATATTCCCGTGCATCTTTTTGTCTTCTGAAGACCGTGGGGTTTGAAGCAACTATTGATAAAAGAGAAAGGAACAAAATGGTCAGTTCACACTTCAGCAAACCTCCCAACCAGAGCCTAATAGCAGTTTATTATGTATCTTTAAAATGCAATTATGGTACCTGAAATTTTTCAAAGAAATGCTTCACTAAAGGGAGACAAACCATGACTGGGCTGAGATTGTGTTTAACCTCATGAATAATCGCACACAAACACGCGCAGTGCACACCCGCGCTGCCCCCTCGCTGTCTGTCTCAGTAGCGGGAAAGCACGCAATATAACACCCTGGGAAAAGTAATTCAGCACCTGTGTCACACGGGTAGCCTTTAATGGCTTTGCTCCTTCTTTTTGCATGAAGCAATCAGTAATAGGGTGGCTCTTCTTAAGGCTGACCACGAATCCAACAGGCAGTTACAAACAGCTACACAGCACCTGCTTTTGCAAACGGCTGTAGCAAGCGTAAACTGCCAGGCGGATTTTGTGTAGTTCTCACAGACAGCATTACCGCTCGGGAAATGCCCATTCCTGCCATAATTGTGCATTGAAGGAGATTGGTGTATTCAAATCAAAAGACCTGGGTTCAGATAAAAGGACACTCTAGGAACACGAGAGCAAAGCTAGCTGGCAGGAGAGAAAATGGAAGTGGGAGGCTGAAGCCAATTTCTGGAGGGTTTGGGGTTCTGTTCTGAAGGTTCTGTACTTACATAGGCAGTAGAAAGCACAAAATCTGTAGCATAAAATGGTGAGAGAGTCTAGATGACAATATATAGGAATGTTTTGGTGTCATGCTTTCCTGTCCCGTCTGTGAGTTGCCTGTCAAACGGTCCTTATGTTTTCTCTCCACGGCACCTTTGCTCTTATAATTCTCGCCTAGAATTCTCTCTTCTCTTCTGCACCCATTTACCCCAACCATCCTGATGAACTTAAAATCAACCCCTGTGTAATGCTTCCCCCTATCATCCCATTCAAAAAAGTCCTTCTTATGCTTTAATTATCATTTCAAATGGATTTTAGATGTGTGATGTTCACCTTTTAGTGCTGCTGTGTCCAGATGCACCTTCCAGTAGCTGGCATCTTAGAACTGCTGCCGATAGGGCAGCACGGTGAGGCCAGAGCCAGCCTGAGCACGTGCCGGTGTGGTCACAACTTTACTCTTCTCATGGCTTCTGTCGAGTTATGTACCTAGTTAGCACTAAGCAAAGGTTAATTGCCCTTTAAAAGGCCTTGAAAAGGCAGCACTGTGCCTCACCAGGGGAACACCAGTTACTGCGTATGCAGACGGCACAGAAACAGAACAGAGGGCCGTGAATTTTATATTAGTGGAGCAAGGATTTCAAAGTAACAATCAAGTGCTTTACAGGACCCAAGGAAGGAAACTACCCACAAGTAGATGATGCCAGGTCGTTTTATTATTGAGACGTTTGCAAAAAGCTTGCTCTATGTGCCAAGTCATGCAGCTAATGGCAGGAGTGTTGGCAGATCCCTGAGAACGGATGAAAGAAAGTTCAAAGCAACAAGAAGCTGCCAGGACCAGCCTGCGTGTGCAGGACTAGCCAGCGTAGGCTGTGGATCTGCAATCGCATAGGCCTTTTACTTTCTCGGGCACACACAATATGCATATAATAACAAGAAGTTATACAACTATACACATTTGATGAGAAGTAGTACTTTTTGTCACATGCCTAGCATTTTTCATTTGCTTCCTTTGTTTTTTAAGCTTTCCTTATAGATTTGTCATAATCAAAACCAGATTATAGATAACTTGAGGGCAGGTGTTTTTATCTCCTTGCTCTTTCTATTATTCCCTGCCATTTCCCCAGCACCTTCCACATAGTAAGGATCTTTCATGTACAGGGTGGCCATAAAGTTTGTTGCACACAAACCATTAGAATAATAACAAGAGTCATGGTATTCTGGCCGTACATTTTGCACAAGGAGAAAAACAGTTAACGGAAGAGAAAGTAAAAGAGAGTTTCTCCAAGTTCTAAAGCAACAAGGTCACATCATTCGTATTTGGCAGTGTCGTCCAGGAGAAAGGTATAATGGTACTAATTTGCACTTATATTTTTGTGGGTGAAAATGTTGAACACCACTTGTGATTTATAGACCATGTTCAACAATTGTCAATTTCCTTCCCGCCCTCCCCTCTTCTGGATTCTCCCTTCACGTAAGAATACCCAGACGCCTCATCGGTGGCAGCCTTTGCACGCTACTACACGTTCTACAAAAATGTTTTTATATCTGGGAAGAATTACCTATGAATTGGGCATTTACTTACTAGAGAGACCTGTTTCCCACTTTGGAGATTACAATGTATGGTCTGGAATGGAGGCTGGGAATCTGTATTTTTAAATAGCTCCCAGGCCTGGTGATTGTGATACACTGTTGTAAGGAGAATTGCTGCACTGATCATACTGGTTATTACGGCCATCCGTTCTAATTTGAAGGTTACGTCCAGGTTTGGCATCTATCTGGGGAGACAAGAGGGTTGAAAAATCACTGAAAAGTATCACTTCCATGATACTTTCTGGACTAGTTTCTTGAGGTTGGAAAAATAATGACTTTCAGTATCCTATTTTCCCTCCAGAATGATATGGTACTTAGTGGTAATTTTTTGAAGTCGCATGCTAAAATGCAGTCTCTTGATTCACACTAAAATTAATGGTTACTGCTAGTCTTTAAATATTTAAGATAAAATCTGCTCAGACAAATCCTGATCCTATCCTGCCTATAAATTCTGGCTACTATAGACTATTATTATCTCTTCCAAACACCACAGGAGTATTGTAATCATTAATGTGCATACAGACGTCTTAGGTTACTCAAATGGACACAGGAATGAGGCTTAATAGAGAAAATAGTGCAATAATCATTTAAAGCAGTATTTGTGTTTGATTTTTCTGAATGTCCTCATCATTAAATGCATCTTGATGGCAAAATACACTTATGCACAGCAGCTAAAAACATGAGTAGCAATTACTTCTGATGTCTCCTGACCCAGTAACCAGAAATATGTAACCAAGAAAAAAAGAAGTGTTACCAATTGAGTGCTTGGCTAGAGCCAGGCAATACAGAAGGAAATTGATACCTATCGTATCTAATCACACAGCAAAGGTGGGAGGTAGGCACTGTTGATGTTGTACCCAAACCAAAAACCAAGCAAGCAAAAACCAAAAGAAAATGAAACAAAGCTCAGGCTCAGGAAAGCTAACTAACTTGCGGAAGATATGAATAGTAAGTAAGATTCCTAAAGAAGCCTGGGTCCTATACTTAATGTTTTTACATAAATTTATTACATAAATCTGAGCCCCCCCCCCAAAAAAAAAGAAAGAAAGAAAGAAAGAGAAGGCAGAATAGGCTGGGTTCTGCTTCAAGCTCAGAGAATTTTAAATTATTGACCAGGCACCCTCCCCACCAAAAGAAATGTCACCATCCAACAGTATGTTTCACGGGATTTGGGCCTTAAAAATAAACAGTGGAAGTTAGTGTATCAGATGTACTGGGAAGGCCTTGAGCTCCCCAGCCCTCCTGTACCTACTTGCAGTAGAAAAAGATCCTCTCCTGATACCTGGGACTTTTCTCCATCAGACCTTTCCCCAGTAGCTCCAAGCTTCTGTGCCTATTCAAATCCACTCCCCCTGGGAGGTGTAACACTTTAAACTGGCATCAGCCATTCACATTTTAGTTTTGACCGGGGGATATGAAAGAGGAAAGGAGACCATTGGTATCTGACTGGGGAGAGACAATCTCCCAGAATAGAGCTGCTTCCCTGACAACCCTCACCCAAGAACCAACATAGCCTAAAGCCGGACTTGCGCACGGCTCCCTACAAGGTGGAACGTGTCACAGAATTTCGATTAGACACTTCTTCTTGTCCCAGATTCACAAGCGACCCCCAGCAAGCCTGGAGCCTTATCAAATCTGGGCTGAACTGTGTGTTTATTTCCTTTACACATTCTACATTTATGTAATCGCTCTCCCCCAAGTCATTACTTACAGAGAAACTGTTTTAAATTTTCATTAGGAATAGTCTTTTATAGAGAAAAACTTCTGTCCAGTATCTGAACAGTACACTTTAACAGGAACAGTTGGGGTTCAGGGCATCCCCTCTTGATCTCCTGCTCATTGTCTTTATTCGCTCACAGATTTCAATGCTCTTTGTCTCTGGGGAGGAACTGTTATGGTGGCCACACTTTAGGGGAGAGAAGGAGCACCAAGGCTTGTCCTCACGGAGGGAGCTGTGGGGGCAGATTAGGTAGCCGGGAGTCTCTGGGGTGTCTTGCTGACGAAATAGAGCGCCACCTGCTGGATGTTTCCAAGGAGGAAGGATTCAAGGGTGTTCCATGGAACGTCTAAAGCAAGGAATGGAGGTAACTTGATGTTATCTGGCTAGTGGTCACCGATGTCTTAGTCCGATAGCAGACATTAGCAATAATATTTAGTAGAACAAATTCCCTTTGGGAGGTGTGAGTTGACATTTATTCCACCAGTCCCTGTCCTATCTATGTAAATCTAGTGTAAACATAAAAAAGACATCCTACATGTAACAGTAAGAATACATGAAAAGGCATTTCTTTTGTAGTTTAGAAGTAAAATGGACTTACCCAGAGGATGTCATCATAAAGGAGAAATATTTAAAAAGAATTGTGTCTTAATGCTTTTCCATAATCACAATAGCATCATAAACATATTGTAAAGGAAAGCTGCTTGGAATCTTTGTTGAATATCTGGGAATATATCCAATGGCAGAAGAATTGTTAGGTAAACTCTGGCACATTCATTGGATATTCCCTATCAGGAATTAGCCACTGATGTTATTGAAAGGTAAGTAATAGCAAAGAAACTTGTTCTTGTTACAAGATGAAAAAGCAGAGTGAAGGGCGGCGCCTGTGGCTCAGCGAGTAGGGCGCTGGCCCCATATGCCAGAGGTGGTGGGTTCAAACCCAGCCCCGGCCAAAAGAAAAACTGAAAAAAAAAAAAAAAGAAAAGAAAAAGCAGAGTGAAAATTAAATATGCACATTTGTGTAAACTGTCAAAAATGTACATGCACTCTATAATCTCAACTATCAAACAAAAGAAAACTAACCAAATACAGCTGTGTTCATATCTGTGTCAACTCTGAGTGATATGGTTCTGGACATTTTTCTTATCTTTGTTTTCAGAATTGTATATTATAATAAATTGGTTACATTATTTTTAGAAATCAAAGATATATTTTTGGAAAATATTAATTAATCTAGATTTATCTGTTAATTAAATATTAATTTATTTTTAATAACTTAATTATCCTTAATCTTATTTTTACTCATCGTATTTCTCAGTACAAACTAGAGACAGATAAAGGGATAATTTAATATAGAAAGCTTCCAGGTAATCTCTGCCTTTCTCTGCATTACCTGAGAATGAGGAGCATCTAATTTTAAATGGCATTTCTTATGCTAGAATTTTAGAATTTTTTTCCCTGGTACTTAGTATAGCAAGCAAAAAGCAGTTCATTAACTATGGAAAGTTAAAGGTGAGATGGAAACTTTTTATTTGCTGTTGCTTTTACTTTTTTGTTGTTGTTGCTTTTTTTTTATTTCCACTTATTTTGGCTCTGAATTGTGAAATTGTTAGTTCTTCCTATTTTAAGACATCTATTACATATGAAAAAACAGAGTTTCAAGAAGTTGCAGCTACAACTTCATTATCACCCCGTGGCTTATCACCCCCTATTCTCCACTGGTCTGATTGAATTCTAGTTTTGTTACACCTGGCCTTTGAGCACCTCCCCCTCAGAAATCACTCAGGCATCCAGATGCTTACCTGACTCACCCTTTTTCGGAGTACAGAGAAAACACAAACAGATCACACCATCAACCTAAGACACCCAGTGGTTTTCGAAATACAAATGAAATCTTCAATACGAATCATTAGAGTTTTAAAAATATACCAAAGAGAAAATAATGCATAACGAGTGAAACAGTTTTCAGATTTTAGAGAGTTTAATTGCTATTCTGCCTCATGATAGCTGAGTGACTGATGGGTTAATTTCTGAGCCTTGGTTTTTCTTATGTCTCTTCTCAGCTCTGGGTTCCAAATAAGGCAACATTTTCTCAAAAGCTAAAAATACCACACACATAATGCAAATGGAGTCTGGGCTTGCTGGTCCTTGAAACCGGGGAGAGGGTGAGAAGGAAGGAGAAACAGCAATTAGAAAAATAGGAGGAAAATGATGTCAAAATAATTAAACGGCGGCCTTTCTTTTTCTGGTTAAGGTTTTAATATTTAAACATTACTGTTAGTCTCTGTTTTCATATGCTGTGATCTCAAAACATACAATGAAATAAACTTGAATATATTTTTATTTCAAAGAAGAGAAATTAACTATTCAAGTACATGAGGTAGCAAGTAGAACTACAAAGTTCTGCACCAAAGAAAGATGATTTCAGCACCTGTCCTTGAGAGCTCACAAACTAACCAGAAAGGCAAGACAACATAGATTAGAGACATATGGCAACAAAAGACTTGAAAAAATTTTCAAGAAAAAACAGAAATACAGTAGGGGCAAAAGGATCTCTTCCATCCCCTGAGGGCTTAAATATTCTGGTCTATAAAACAGGAGAAAAGGCATGCAAGCTTATTAATACGCAAGCACATGGGTGTCACACAGAGTATAAAACTTAAGGAAGGGCCAGAAAGTAGAAGCTTAAATACCTTCTTTATAAGGGAGAGGGAAGAGGGGGACGTAGATAATTTTGGGAGAGTAAATGATAGTTTCGGGGAATGAATGGACCTGAAGACTAGACAGTAGCCTGGGACAGCTTCGTCTGGGCTCTGGGTGTGGTGTGAACTGTAGTCCGCCTTCCTGCAGAGGGATTTACAATGACCAATCTCTTCCGGAGGGTCTGGCCGTCAGGTAGCCACGGGACCTTCAGGGTGGACCTTCCCTGCATCGCCGGCTCTCAGGTACTCTCAGTTTGAAATCTGATATGGCATATTTTGGAGTCTTCTTTTCTGAGCACCAATAATATAATATTCTGTGTTCAGTAATTACTTACTATCAAATATTAAACATACCACATTATATATTTTATATATCTGTATGTTCTAGAGTATAAAGTATAAAGGAGTGGGCAAAATTATAGGGGGAAAATGGTATGAGAGAAGAGAAAATAGAAATATAGGAAGCCTAATTGGTGGCCCAGATTCTCAATTGTATTCTAGTACCAAATGAGAGTTATTTGCAACTTTTCCATTTGTACCTGAAAACCTGCTGCTAATACTGCAACCACTACTACTAGTAATAATATCATATTACTGTTTATTAGGTAGTGACTACAGTGATCCTTCAGTATATGTGAGTGAGGGGTTGGTTCCAGGTCCTCTCTCCTCCCACTGCCTCCCCACTGCCCATGTAGACCCAGATCTGCGCCTACTCAAGGTCCTCAGTGGGCCCTGCAGACCCAGTGTAGACCAGATCTGCGCCTACTCAAGGCCCTCAATGGGCCCTGTAGAACCTCCTTTATCTACACACACAGTTGGCTCCCTGTGTACAGGTTTCATAGCTGATGGTTACTGTATTATTAATTTGAGTTTAGTTGAAAATAATCTGCCTGTAAGTGTACAGGTGCAGTTCAAGCAGTGTTGTTCAGCGGCCTCCTGCACAATGAGCAGGGCTTTTCCAACCACTGCGCCATCCCATCTCATTTAAGGCTGATACCCACGCTTTAAAGGTCAGTGTCTTAAAGCTCGGTAACAACCAGTAGGAGGAGGAACTGAGATGTCGGTGCACACATGGCTGACTCAAAATCCATGCCCTTAACCTCCACGTAATTCTGTCACTTCTCAAGTTTTTTTTTTTAAAGATGAAATTCATAAGGTTGTAAGAAATCATGTTTCCACTTCACATGTAGAAGTTAGGTTTGGATACTTATGATAAAAAGGAACATACTGGCCTAATTGTTTATACCTGGAACAATTTTGACTTTAAACTTAAAATTGATAGCCGGGCGTTGTGGCTGGTGCCTGTGGTCCCAGCTACTCGGGAGGCTGAGGCAAGAGAATTGCCTGAGCCCAAGAGTTGGAGGTTGCTGTGAGCTGTGACTCCATCGCACTCTTCAGAGGGCAATAAATTGAGACTCTGTCTCTACAAAAAAAAAACAAAAACAAATTAACTTAAAATTGAGTGCAGGGATCTTGTCATGTGTTTGCATCTTTGTGCTGTCTTGGCCTGAAAAAGATGAGTCACAGTCAGTGAATTTTTGTCAGACGAATTCATCAGTTTCACTTCTTTCTTTCCTTCTACTTTCATTTGTCACATTGTCATGTGAAATTTAATATTTCTCAGGTGAGTTTAGATTTTATTGTTGGTAAATTTTTTGGTATATTTTTGCATCGGAAGCCTTTCTCTTTCTGAAATCCTCATTCTTGTTATTTTGGGATGGAAAAAAGAGAACTTTGTCTTTCTCTTTTTTTTTCCTAACATAGGAGAATTAGGAACATTGATTTGAGATTAGGACATTTGACTTTCAATCCCAGCTCTTAAGGTTGGTAACAGTTGAACCTAAACCAAAGCATTGATGCTCTCTGACCTGGGTTTCCTCATCTGCATGTGGTGAGAATGTTATGATTTAGACGTCCTAATTTAAAAACTCCCAAACTATGTAATTCCCCGCATCCTCCCTGGCACAAAGCACATGTACAATATAGAACAGTTAACTTGTTTTTGCCTCCTTTCTCTCCTTCTACCCTGAACTATTTTTAAGTGATTAAGAGAAAGATCATTCTGATTTTTAAGAACCCATTTGGTTTCCTAGATGACAATGTAATCTATGTAATAATTTATCACAATAGAGTTACAATAATTTGCTTTCACTCTATCATTTCTTCTGTTAGGCTGCAACTTGTCAGCACAGCAAAGTTCCCTGTTCTCCTACTGACAGACAGATTTAATCCTTTTAGTATAATACGCCACAATGAGGTTCATAAAATGTTGAGTTTTAAAATGATTAATATACCTCCTCAAATGACCTCCTGCACACATGCTCTTTGCCAAAAATTTGATTAAATTCACATATTACATTTTTGCAGTCCTTGAAAGTCATAGAAATCATAAAATAATAATAAAACAGAAAGCAAAGTTCTGACTCTATTTTCTTTTTTTTTTTTTTTTTTGAGTAGGTTATATCCTAAATATTTCTTAAGCAGTTTCTGGGGTTGAAAAAATGTAATCAGTTAGAAACTTAGACGTTTTAAGTGTTAAAGTCATCTTTGTCAACTGAAAATTGGTAAAGTCAAATTTAAAACTAAGTATAGCACTCCAAAATATTCCTTTTCCAGCGTCTTCTCTGTGTCATAACACAGGAATTCTGGCTTCCATCTATCCAACCCTCATGGCAATTTTACGTTGTCAGCATGTTAAACTAGCGAGTTGAAACAAAAATTCTTTATTTTTTTAAACTAATATTCTGTCTAAATTACTTTAGTGCTTCAAACTCAACACATTTGGGAAAAAAAACCTCTCTGTCATTCAATACTTCGTTTCCTGAGTAATTTTACTTCTCTTGAGAAAACAAATTGGTCTCGGAAGCTGATTTTGTTCCCTTCTTTGAACTGGCTGCCAGAAAACTCAGAACCAAATTTGAGGTGAATGCGTATGATCTAAAAGGACGTATTTTGTTTATCAACCTCGTTCTAGATTTCCTGTTTTTTTTTCTATACTTATATTCATATTATTCTCATTTACTTATTTTACTTGGTAAATTTTGTTCTTATATTTTATTTCTATATTTCTCTTAATTACCTTATTTTTTATAAGTAGGTGTAGGTATACTTAAAAATAAATTAATTCCAGGGTGGCGCCTATAGCTCAAAGAAGTAGGGCGCTGACCCCATATACCAGAGGTGGCGGGTTCAAACCTGGCCTCAGCCAAAAACTGCGAAAAATAAATAAATAAATAAATTCCACTAAAATTGACGCTTCTCCACAGTCTGGCATTTAATGACCCTGAAGACACGATTCCCCCTGTCATTCTGATCTTACCTTTTTCTTATTCCCACATTCAAAGGTTCATAGAATCCTAAATCTCTCCCAAGGTTCTGTTTCTCTTTATAGTATCATCTTTGTTTTAGTTTAAAATTCAAATAGCTTTCTACTTGTTTTTTCAGATGTTGTCTCATATCTTCAAACCATCTTTTATACTGTTGCCAGAAATGGCATTTGAAAAAATGCTGGTCTGTCTATACATGCCACAGTTAAAATCATGACAAAAGAACGTGTTACAGATACAATTTGGTGTTTGGCTCTTGCTTTTGTTAAATCTAGGACTCTTGTGTGTATAATCACCCATGAGTTCTCTTACAAATAGATATTTCTAAGAACAGATATTAGGCTTGCTATTGTGAAAGATAAAAACGTGCAGGCCAGTTAAAGAAATTATTTTATTTAGCTTAGTGAAATAGAGTATTTTTTAATGAGGAAAATCTAAAGAAAAAAAAAAGAAGAGGTTGGGGATTTAGAGAGGCAGGGAGACAAGAGAACCATCCACAGTCTTACGGGGGTCATCCAGAAGGACAGAGATGGGTGTTATCAAAGCCACGGAGAAAGGCTGGAGATGAGACTGTGATAAACCAGAGTGCAACCAGTTAGTCATTTCTGGGAACACGAAAGTGTGAGGGTATCAGAGGGAAAAAAGTATGGGAAGATACCTTAACCATCACTGTTTTTCAGGACCACAAGGATTGGGTAAAGTTGGACATTGTCTTGCAAACATAGGGTATTAACCTAAGTATCCACCAGCTGATGAGTGGGTAAGGATAGTACACACAACTGCCCCCAGGGGATATTACTCAGCCCTAAGAAAGAATGAAATAATAATAATAAGCCACTTTGATGGAGATTGAGGATGTTGTCCTAAGTAAAGTAACTTAGGAACAGAAAGAAAATTAAATACTTCTGGTTCTCACTTATAAGTGGGAGTTAGGCCACAGTTATGCACCATCAAACAGGGTGAAATAAGAGACAGGGCAGAATCCAGAGGTGGGAGGAAGAGGGTGAAGGATGAAAATTACCCCTGGGACACAATGTACACTGTTTGGATGATGAGTACACTAAAAGCAAAAATGCATTTGTACCCCCTAAATAGATTGAAATAAAAAAACATATTTACTACAATGATGGTACTATTTTTCGTCAACAGCAGTTCACCTAGTGAGTGTTGATACTTTGGGTCTGAGTGAAAAAAAAAAAACATATTTAAAGAAAACATTTTAAAAGTTGGACATTCACTATTCATCCATTTGACAAAATGACAGGTCCTCACATTTATATTAAAATTATGCACTTAAATGAAAATAGAAAGAAATGCCAATTTCCTGACCATCTCCTAGTGTTCCCCTTACATACCCCCATACAATTGTTAAATCTTTATCCTAAGAAGAAGACAGAATATATAGAGATGTGTATAAAATAACTTTTTATCATTGTCAATGATAGGAAGAATAGAGAGTGGGTGCTGTCTACCCCAAGGCCACATGATGCTGATGCAAATTGTTAGTAGGCCACACTTTGAGAAAGCCTGGCCTGTAATATTTGCATTAACTTTTGCTATAAGTGAAATTTTCCTTATGCCTCTCTCTTAATAACCACGAGCACCACTAATCCCTACAATTCAGGCAAGAAGAATGAATTCCTCACTGCTGGTATAGCTATTGTTTCAGATCACCTGATTGATTAGGGATAAGAAGTCAATTAGTAGGACTCTAGTTTCCAGGAATACCTGATGCTCTAATTTCACAGGCATTAAATCACCCTCGATTCCTCTCTCTCAATGGCACGTTGGTAGTGCGGTAATAGCTCACTAGAGCGCAGGCTTGCCTCAGCTGTTCCTGCCTCAGCCAGGTGGTCGGAGGAAAAATGAATTTGCTTACCTGTGAAAACAGGTTGCCTATAAATCAAAGGAGGTCAAGTTATGTCCACCAGATGGAGGTTTTAAAATCTTAATGTGTAAGTTGAGATATAATGGATTACTGGAGGTGAAATTTTAGTAAGGTTGAATCATTTTGTTGCCTTCTGGGATCCGGGGGGGCCAAAGGTTACTATTACAGTGAGCAAGAATGAAGTTGGATTTTCATCTAACGTGACCTAATTACAAAAGATTTGATTCTGACCCATTAATTTTCTAAGTCTATCTAATTATCTATTGGTTTGCCTTACTGGGGCTCCAAAATGTGTTATCTCCTGTATGTGTATATACTTTCTTTTCCACAACTACTGGATTTAGGCAAGTTATAATTATTCTGGTTTAAAGGTTGTCTTAAATAGCCAGGTATACCTGTCTGTCTGTCTATCTATCTATGTATCATCTATCCTTCTATCTATTTATCTGTCTGTCTGTCTGTCTATCTATCTATCTATCTATCTATCTATCTATCTCTTTCTCTCCCCTACACTATCTCTTTTGTCTGCTTTTTCTCTTTCCCTGGAAGCATAAAATGAAGGGTTACAGAAAACAAGAGGAATCCAAGTCAGTCAGTTTTCTCTTTTTGGATAGTTAGAATATTGAAGCATGATTTAACACATTGCTTCAGTGTAAAGTGTGAATTTCATCTCTCCATATTCCATCATTAGAGTTAACTGGATGAACACATTTGGCCAGGAAGGATTTTTTATTATGAAATAGACAGTCACGAGGGAAGCTGAAATAATTCATGACTAACAAAGGATATTATCAAGAATGCTTGTATATTCCTGTGTATGAATATGTATCTGTATAAAATAAATGTTTGTTCAAGCTGGGAATTATGAATATCTTCTTGCATCACTTGGCCTTTTCTGCCTTAAAAGTCCATGGTGTACTTATTTCTTAACACCCATTTTGAAAAGTGTGAGAACTTACGTGACACTTGTCTCATCCCTGGCATACTGAGGATGGAATTTTCCATTTTCATTCCCTGTTGTTGACTGATGAGCTTAACACGTTGCTGCACTGGGATGCCCAGCAGAGCACATGATTATTTTTGTAGAGGAGAGGACATTTGGGTAAGTGTGTTGTTCAATATGCAGATTGATCCTAGGTCTCTTAATTTAAATTCTTTTTATTACACTATCTTAAATCTTTCCCTAGCTTTAAAATATCACCACATTTGTTGAGATGTTTTTCTTTGACTTATAACTTTGAAGTTCTTCCACATAAAAAGAAGAATTTATTTTAAAAGATCTGAATCTTTGAAACTTTTTTTTTTTTGAGACAGAGTCACCCTTGGTTGAATGGCATGGCATCATATCTCCCAGCAACTGCAGACCCTTGGGCTCAAGCATCCTTTTGCCTCAGCCTCCCAAGTAGCTGAGACTATAAGTGCTCACCACCACGCCCAGCTAATTTTTCCATTTTTGGTAGCGATGGGGCCTTGCTCCTGCTCAGGCTGGACTCGAACTCCTGAGCTCAGGCAGTCCACCTATCTTGGCCTCCTAGAGTGCTAGGGTTTTTTTAGTTTTTTGTTTGTTTGTTTTGAGACAGAGTCTCATTATGTTGCCCTTGGTAGAGTACTGTGGCATCACAGCTCACAGCAACCTCAAACTCTTCGGCTTAAGCAATTCTCTTGCTTCAGCCCCCCAAGTAGCTGGGACTACAGGCACCCGCCACAACACTTGTTTTTTTTTTTTTTTTTTTTGGTATTGTCATTGTTGCTAGGCAGGCCCTAGCCAGGTTTGAACCTGCCAGCCCTGGTGCATGTGGCTGGTGCCCTAGCCGCTGAGCTATAGGCACCGAGCCCCAGAGTGCTAGGTTTACAGGTATTAGCCACTGCACCCAACCCCTGAAACATTTTTAATCATTTGGTATTTTTACTCTTAATGGTAAGAAAGAAATAATACACACCTTTAATTTTTTTAGCAAAGTGACTTTTCATGAGAACCATGGAGACAAGAATTGTGCTTCTGGGTATAACTCACATTTTGATACTGGGTCTTGACTTGAAGTCATTTAATTCATATTGGCCAGTATTAAAATAACATTTTTAGCTTATTTTTAAGTAGTCATAAAGTTGTGGTGAACTTTGATTTAATATAATTTTTGAGACTTCTAAACCATATCATTATGCCCCTCATCTTGTATATTATCATCTGATGTCTGTAGACATGGGAACTGAACTGTAGAAAGTGCCTAAAACAAACTATTATCATTCCTATAAAATAAATTCATGTCAAAGTACATAGTGAGGGATAGACCAAGATGGTTTTAGTTTTCAATATTAGGCTTTAAGTGAATTGGATTCAGGATAATAGAGCATGAATGCTTTATCTCAATGAGAGCAGGGGTTGCCCGGTGTGTTTATATAATATATGTATATATATATATTATTTATTTATTTTTACTCAGCTATGAGCTAGATAAAACCACCTATTAATTGGTACATACTGTACAATATGTACCAGCTCATTTGCCTAATTCTTTGATCTGCTATAAGCATGCTGAACAAAGAGAAGGACATCTTCTATCTATAATAGCCCATTTGCAGATATGTATATAGACTTGACCTTGGGAAGCAAGGTAGGCAACAAATGATGCCTCCCTGCCTTTCGGTTGTCAGTTGCATTACTGAAATAATCCATTGCCATTACCAGAAATATGCTTTTCACTGCTTTATATTGTTTTATCTTGTTTTTGTATTGGAGAACTCACGAACAACAAAGGCTACAATTCCTTATTCAACAGATAAGTAACACATGGCTTTAATATGTCTTGGAAACTAAAGAGATAACATCAAGAATTAAGTTTAATTTTACATATTATTTCTTAAAATTCATAAAAAATTATTGGTAATCCAAGTATAATATTTAAATATTGCCATTTAGATTTCTACAATAATAGCTCAAGTTTTCCTAAGCAGCAGGACAATTCCTGTAGTTGGTGAGATTTTTCAATACTAAAGAAACTTGTATGGTCACTTTGTCATGTTCAATGGATATGACCTATTTTGCCAATAGTTTTAATGTCCTCACCACTGTAAATTAACAGTTCATTGGAATAAGTCGAGAAAAATTACCAGATCTTAAATGACAAATCTATTAATCAGTATTTTGAATAATATACTGATTTTTTTTTCATTGTGAAATGACCATTTTTTTTGTAGAAATGAAAATAAACGATTTTGCACATTTTTCAGATAGGAGTATAAAAGAATATAATTTAAAGATTTTGGTAAGGACGACAAAAGAAAACTATAGATGTCATGCTGAATATGGTTTGTCCTCACCAAACTCCTTGTGAGACTTGGTCCCCAAAGTGACAGTGTTCCAAGGTTTTGCCTTTAAGAGATGATTAGGTCATTAAAATGGATTAATGTCTTTCTTGAGAGACTGGGTCAGTTCTGGAGGGAATGGATTAGTTATCATGGAAATGGATTAGTGAGCTCAATAAATTGCCACCTCAGGTACTCTGGAATACCACAAAAAAAAAATGGACTATGATAATAAGTCATCCCCAAGTCTGCTGAGGCTGGTGAATCAAATACCGGTGATGATTTCACCCTAGTTTTTGATGATGCAAATATTGGTGATAGCGATGCCAGTAAATACACACAGCAATGTGCTATTTGGTGGGGACCTTTCTAAGCATTTATATATGATTTAGTTATCAAAATAACCATCAAAGGCAGGTACCACTATTGTTTCTATATTATACTTGGGGGGAAACTCTATGAGGCACAGATTAATCCACCAGCAGCAATGACATTCTGGAAGGACCAGCTGTCACATCCAGGTCATATTTAGTGTTCCTCTATTCTGAAATTAATCTATTATATTTGTAGACTTACTGTGCTATAAAATCCAGTACTTGCCTATAATGTCCACAGGGAGGTAAAACTTAGACTTGGAATGGGTATAAATGTAAGGCTGACAAATTACACATTATTACCTACCCACTGAATACCTATTGAATTTGCTGTGCTGGGGGATAGCAGTGGCCCGGGAATCTACCCTCTACCCTTCTGCACTGCCTCCTAGTCACTGTACAGATACTCAAGCTGTTAAACGTGCTTCTCTGAAACTCATCCTAAACTGGCTGTAGCTCCTCCCAAGCGCATTTTCTCGCTCCTTCCCAGCCAAGTTCTAGATCTTCTCTGTTAGGTCTCTTTTCCTTTTCTTCAGGAAGATCCTAAGAGGCTTTAGAGATAGTCCCCACAGAGAACTGCTAGACAAGCTAACCATTACAATTTTGAGATTCCATTTTCAGATACAATATGTGTATATTAAGCCATGTCAACAACTAGGGGAAAAATCGTAATTTTAAAGACACTGGCAAACCATGGAAGGGGCAAGTCCTAGAGAAATAAAATTCCAAGAGGAAAGTGTCCTTACGAGGTGAGCTGTGAGTTGATAGTTATTATATCTCCTGAGGGCATTTGCAGATTCAAGGTGTGAGGCCAGGAGGGGGTTTGGGGCAGGCAAACACAGATGGAACCAGTAGAGCTTTTGTGCATGCAGCGGGCTGGTGCTGTTGCATGGGTAGAACCTGAAGCACCTGCAGGCTCACAGCTAGCTTTCCTGGGAAACATTTGTTCTTTTTTTTTTTTTGGCGGGAGGAGTGGGAAGTGGGAGGATGAAGGAAGTTTTGCAGTTTGGAGAAAACAACATCCGGCTGAGGTGTTCGTCCATAAAAATGCACCAGGCCCCTCATTAACTGCAGAGACTCAATGCTGGGTAAGGCAGTAGTCTGAAGAGCTAAACTCAACCCTCCAAAGACATTATGTAATCTCTGAAAGTCTTTCAGGGCTCCATGGATGAGGATCTTTCAGTTGAAAGTCTGGAGGGACACATCTGAGGAGTAGGGATAAAGCGGATGTGAACCAAGTTCATCTCAATCTTCGATTCAGCCCAGGCCAGCCCACTCGGCACTGATGTGTCTGAGTTCTGTATGTTGAGCAGAGGAAAGCGCAGCCTTCTCTGGTGGGAAAATAGCACCATTTGAGCCAATAATCAAGAGAAATAAAAGCAGATCTACAGGTTATACTGGAAATACTGAAATTAGTAGGCAAGGACATTAACCATTATCAATAGTAAGTAAATAAAATAGTAAAAAAGAAAGAAAAGATAGTGGAAATGGTAAGAGTTTAAAAAGATAATTAGAACGTATAAAAATAACATTTGTCCTTAATGAGAAAGATATTGCCTACAGTGAGATCCCTTGAAATTCACTGAACCTTAATAACTAGATAGTGAGATATTAGAAGACTGAGAATTTTGGACAAAGGGAATCAATGTCTATGAAACATCTAAGAGGTATAGATGCATGCTAAGAGCATTCCATAAATTATCTCTCTTAACTCTCCTCTGAGATAGTTACTATTATGCATCAGAACTTTACCAAGAGCTGAGTACAGCAAAGCGAGGGAGAATACAAGCTCCTATTAGCCCATTTTCACTGTATACACAGCCTCTTAACACTGGGCATGGTGGTGAAAGCACAGATCCCACCCAAGGCTCGTGTCTTTGTGAGCCTGCAGAAGCAGAATCCCAGGAGCTACCCGAAAGCTTCTGCATCCACACAGCTAAACGAGGATATTCCTCACCCACAGATTTCAGCTTGTCCCTTAAAGGGGCAAGAGTGTTTAATCAAGAATGGAAAGTAACTAATTTTGTTTTCTGTTTATACTTTTTTATGCTTATTAAGATGAATTGAGTCATGAAGTATTAAATGAGCCACATGATTAGAAACACTCCGAGAGCTGCAGACTGTAAACCTTATTTCTAAGGGCTTCCCGTGTAGTGTGAGCCTGTTATTGATGGTGGGTTTTATACACATGCCTGATCTTTGAGTTACTAAAAAATACCACTGAAAACTGCATTCCCAGGAACAATGGGCTCCCTGGTGAAGTGTTTCCTCTCTGAAGAATAGTAAAATGTCAAACAGACAAAAGTCGGAAAAATTATGTCTCCAGACAGCTGCATTGCCAGTGGAAGTTTAGAATGTACTATTTCGTACGGTACACAAAGTCTGCTATCCATCAATTATTCTGCAAAAATACTATTTTGGTAAAGGAAAAAGTCTTAATTATTCATTGCTCTTTTCTATCCAAAAAAACTAATGACAGTAAAAACAGAAAATCGGCTTATTTTGAGCACCTGCGAAGGCAGGCACTTTACATACATAGCTCTTATTTAATCCTATTTCTAGTCTCATTTTAGAGTTGGAAAAACAGGTTTATAAACAGAATAAAAAATGTTCTCTAAAACGCTCGGACATTATGCAGAAAAGTTTAGATTTAAATTCAATTTATCTGAGGCTGCCTTGGCAATTATGTCACATAATTATAATGATAATGCGTGGGTACCTACATCTTTCCGCAAGTGCTGAAGTGCTGTATGGAAGCGCGCGGCTGATTTCTCTCTCTGACTGGTACTGCTCACAGCCAACCACATGCACATGTTGCACTGAAATCGGATCCATATATTAAGACTCTCCGTACAAAAAAGCTTTTTATTCTTGAGCAAATTTCCAAAACAAACTCAGTAGACAGAACAGGAGTCCCCAAACGAAATTGCTCCCTAACCTTGTTTGTTATTTGATTTTTGGCTTTGTGCCTGGGTATATATATATTTTTTTGTAGAGAAATCATTGCTCTGAAATATCCTCTCCATGACATCTACTGTTCTCCTCCCCTTTACTCTCGCGTGTGAAACAGCACCCACGCTGCTCTGCCTGTCAGTAGAAGGAACACAATCGTTTCCTAGAACATGCACAGAACACTAAGAAAATACAAACCACTCGTTTTGCTTTGATCCAGAACGAATCTCTGCTGACCTTTCTTTGCATCTACCGCATACCTATGTCTATTCATCTCCGTTTTTATCTCCATCTTTGTTATCTCCTTTTAATGGGCTTCTCTTTTGTTTTAAACACATTCAGTCACTCTGCATGTATTGTTCGGTGGGTTGCTGTACTTAGGCTGCTCTTTCTTCATTCTAGTGAAAAGGATCAAGAACAGGCCGGTGCGGTGGCTCACGCCTGTGATCCCAGCACTCTGGGAGGCTGAGGCCAGTGGATTGCTTGAGGTCTGGAGTCTGAGCAAAAGCAAGACTCCATGCCTACTAAAAATAGAAACAGTAGCCACACATGGAGGTGGGCACCTGCAGTCCAGCTACTCAGGAGGCTGAGGCAGGAGGATCACGTGAGCCCAGAGTTTGAGGTTGCTATGAGCTATGATGCCATGGCACTCTACCCAGGGTGACAGAGTGAGACTGTTTCAAAAAAAAAAAAAGAAAGAAAGAAAGAATAAAAAAGCATAAAGAAGGAACTGATGAAAGCAAAGCAGGTTGTTTACACTGACGATAAGTAATAGGCAATCTCTCTAACAAACAGTTCTAGAAATCTTGTGCCAATTCTGTTGAGCACAAGGCTTTCTCCAAAGGTTCAAAGGATAAGAATCCTCCACAGACTTTTATTTGATACCCAGATTATGGGGTTTGGCCTTTAATAGTAGACTCGAGAAGACCCTAGAACCATGCAGAGAGGAACTGATCTAAGTTGGCAGCCATCAGGAATGCCGTGTTGAGGAGGAAGAAGAGAGACAGATTTGGGACAGAGTATACAAACAGAACGGCAAGTGCTTTTTTTTAAAGTTTAGTTCAGATTACATTAGGAGAACTTCCTACCTGTGAAAGGCACTAAATCATTGGCAGGTATGAGGATGTGAGTTTGGCCTTGGCAAAGACACTCTGCCTTAGGCAGGAGCCAGAAGTGGTGTGAAGACACAGCAGGGGCAATAAATAAGCATTTCACATTTGACTATTTCTCATTTATCCTGGCTTGTTTTTGTTTGTTTTTGTAAGTCTATAGTAAAGTCTCCCAAACTTTTCAGCCTGGAACAAATGTAAAACATTCAGTGCAAGGAAGAGAAAAGGAAAGACAACATACTCCTCTCATCCTAATCTTCTCCCACTGTGAATATGAATCGTCCCCCATGACTCCATAGTGGATGGTGTAGGCATGGACGGCCATACATGTGTGTGCCAGCTGTTGTGTCTCGGCTTTCCTTGTAATTAAAATGCCATCTACTGCTGTGTTTTCTTATCAGAATCAGAAGGCTAAGAGCATTGGACAATGAGCTTTATTACTGAAAAACAAAGTAATTTGGGGAAAATAATTTACAAGTATTCCATGATGAAAATCTATTATGCTTCATGGTTCTCTAAGAGTAGATGTAAAGCTATCTCATGATGTAAACTCATTCAGAAGAAAAAAATGTTGCCATGGCATACTAGTTTAGATAATAATTAATAAGAATGTTGCATTTTGATCTAATTTTTGATTCTGCATATCAGTCTACTGGTATAAAACGGATAGCTTGTCTAAAAGTGAATATACAGTTCCTGAATCTTTACTGTTTTTTAGTTTTTAATTTTTCTACCTTTTTCCTACCTGTGTTTTATACTTAAATTTGAATTTTACAAATCTCTTACTCCCTACAGAATTCATTAGCTCTATATCTAGAGTAGAAAAGGACCAATTGAGCTGTAGCAGTGTTTGGTGATTCTCATTTTGAGCACAAACGTCTCATCAGCACCTGCAGCCGGGTGTGCGCTGGTTACTTTACTCTGGGTGCTGCTGAGAAGGGGAACCTAAGGATGCATCTGATAGACTAAACATTTGCAAATGAGCTCTCCAGTGCCTACCTTGTCCATGCAGGGAAAGCTGGTAGGGCTAGTTTGAAGTACTTTGCTTTCCTCATTTATTATGATAAATACGTTAGGATGGTATAATTTAAACACACCCGCAGCCCCTGTGTCTGGTAAGGAGGATGCACCTGTGTATGTGATTGAGTGAAAAGGCGGCTGAATAGCACAGTTTGAGCTATATGTTATTTCTCTATGCGTTTTCAGCTGTTTTTTACTTAACATGTCCATATTTTTAGTGATACTTTCCATTAGTTAGAAAAATTTTATAAATTCCTTTTTAAAAATTCAATTTTGTTTATTAAATTGGTACTTTGAAATAATAATATAACAGTAGTTTGGGGTTTTTTTTCATTTTTTTCATACCCTAATGTAACAGTGCATATTCATAGCTCTCAGAAGCACTTACAATGTTAGACAGCACATACTGGCTTAAGCTATGAAAAATACAAAAATATTTTACTTTAAAATGATAGCTATTACATTTCTGAAAAATAAGCTCCAGAATATTAATATCTAACTATAAAATTCAGTATATGCTATATAATAATACAAGTTTGCATGTATTCAATTGCAAATACAGAATAGATGCTGAATTGTTTTACCAGTAAAGTGAGCACTGTATTTTCTTTTCTAAGAGGAAAGGACAGAACTCAAAATATAATTTTCCTGGCCATGACCAGCATTTTTATTTTTCTTCCCAGTGAGGGGAATCAGTTCTCAATGGAGCAATTGGACTTGTGTCTGTTTTATGCAGCCCGGGCTCGAACAAGCTCAAAGACAAAGTTTCCTACATTTCAGCAATAGACAGGCGCAAATAAACTGCCTAAACTTTAGATTCTAAATGTACAACGGATAATTCACTGTTTTATAGTAATTAATAGAGAAGAAATATTATTTGGTTAAAGTTAAGGTTTCTCAGTGAACTGAAATTCTCTGTAAGATCTGAAGATCAGGAATGATATTTCTGCACTAGAAGGTCAAATGAGGTTGGCTTTGCTAATGAAAGAAACTCGGTAGATAGCTACGATGGATCACTAGACCCTCCGCTACGTTTTAAAAGCAGGTTTCAGGGTTGCTCTACTATGGCAGTGTTTACAGAGTAACTTTTTGGAGTCTGCTCTTAGAAGAGGGGCAGGAGGCATAGAGGGCTCTGATGCAAAGTTCTAATCAGATGGGTGGTTACCTGCTAGGAAGTCTGCCAGACCCACGGTTGAAGAATTTTGCTTACACTGACATATACTTTCTCCCCCATTCCCACTACACACCATGCCTGTGACTACATCTCGACTATCTAAACCCAGATACTGTACAAATGTGCTAGCAATGTGAGTTCAAGATTACAGGAAAAAAATCGATTAATGCTGAAAACACATTAAAGCACATGATATGAAAAGTGTACAAATAGTCACATTAGCTCACAAAATCTCCATTTCGTTTGACTTGAGACAAGCTGCATAAATAGATGAGTCATAGCAGGAAATCTGGGAGCCCGAGGCCGGTGATGATGGGCTGAGTCTCCGTGGATCCAGGGGGCGCACTGCTTCTTTATTTACATTTGCAGGCCTCGTCCCAGATTGGCCTGAATCTTCCCAGGGGAAGACTTTATGGCGGCTCTCCTTTACAACCCAGCTCAGACATCCGTCGCCCCTCCTGGGTCCTGTGTCTGGCCTCCTCACTGCAGCCCAAGTCCCCCTCCCATGGGAAGCTGTGCTCGTCCGTGTCGTGAGCCTCCCTGGGACAGCTCTGCTTTGAGAGCCTGTTTCTTCCGTGACACCGCTCGTGGGCACAGGCTTTCTCCTCGTTAGTGGGTATCGAATGAGTGAATTGTAGCCTTGGTGTCCCTTACTCCCGACATCTCAGACATACCTCCTGGTTACTCACACAAATGTATCCAACCCTTTCCTTCAGCAGGTGGTTCCAGCCTGCCCTGACCATGCACGCGCATGTACACCTGGGGAGAGATGGGCTTGAAACGCGAATGGATATTCTCTTTCCCCTACCTTAGGTTTCTTTTTGTAGAGACAGAGTCTCACTTTCTCGCCTTCCCTAGAGTGCCGTGGCGTCACACAGCTCCCAGCAACCTCCAACTCCTGGGCTTAGGCGATCCTCTTGCCTCAGCCTCCCGAGTAGCTGGGACTACAGGCGCAGCCACAACACCCGGCTATTTTTTTGTTGCAGTTTGGCAGGGGCCAGGTTTGAACCCGCCACCTTCAGTATATGGGGCCGGTGCCCTACTCGATGAGCCACAGGTGCCGCCCTACCTTATGTTGCTAAACTAGTGACTATTATTATTGTTGTTGTTAGTTACTCAGTAATATGCTACATTTTTCATTCTCTTTCATGGGTATCTCCAAAACCTTCTTAAATTTCTTTTGGTCATAACAGCATTAAGTAAGTAGCATTTCTTTTGCTTCACTCTCTTCATTAGACGAACTTCCCTTTCCCAGTTTCCATAGAAAGGACCACTAGGTTAGCTTAACACGTCAGGAAAACTTGCCTCCAATAAGGAAAATCTCCCCAGTCTGTCACCTGTAGATCTCACATTACACCGTGGTAGGGTATAAAGATTGTACCTTTTTTCAGTTATTTTTAAAGTAGTCTCAAAGCAGAGAGGCATTGATTTTTAAAAGAAAATAAAAACCTCAAGGTACAGAATTTTAGAAGAATTAGCAGTGGACTGTACCAAAGCAAACAGACGTGCACTTCCTCGGGTCCATTTGTGGGGCAGGTCTCCCTGCTGGAAGGGTCTGGGCCTCGCTGAAGTGGAGCCGAGGTCATTGGAGAATTCTTTTACTCACCCTGTCATAAAGCTAGCCCTGCACATATTCTCCCATTTATTTTTTGAAGTTTTACCATTCAGATTTAAGTCTCCAATTCATCTGAAATTGATTTTGGTATATGGTCCGAGGTAAGGACCCACTTTTGCTTTTTCCACGGAGGTAGTGAGTTGTCTCAGCGTCATTGGCTGAGGGATCTACGCAGCAGTCTGACACCGCTCCCTACATTTAGTGTGTGTGGACTTTTCACTCTGTTCTGGTCCATCTATTTTTCAACTCTTTTAGCAAGTCACTTTAATTGCAACTTCCCAGTTTAGAATAAGTCGTGATAACTGATGAGTACTTTTTTGTCTTCAAAAAGGTCTCAGGTATTTGGGGGCCTTTGCTCTTCCATAAATTTTAAAAGCAGTTTACCAACTTTCAGAAAAAAATTTAAAACTTTTATCAGCTACATACCTAAATACTGTACAGATTATTGCTCTTTTGAATGTTATTTTCTACACTGTATTATCTACTTGATAATTTGTATCTAGTCTCTACACATGTTCTTGGTACTTATTCTCATACCTAGCCAGTTTGTTACACTTTCTTATCCATTTTCATATTTTATGCAGCAGATATTTAAATTTGGGAGGTAGCAATTATTTCATCTTCAAGGCACACGGTGCTTTCTTTCTAATCTTCATGCTTACTTTTGTTTCTTGATTTACTACTCTGAATAGGTTATTCAATGCAGACAGCTTTATCTTAATCCTGACTTTAATGAGGATACATTTAAACATTTTATAATTAAATACAATTTTGCTATAGGGTTTTTATAGATATCCTTTATCAGCTTAAGTAAGTATTCTTCTACTTTTAGATTTTTGAGCAGAATTACTTCTGATTAGATAGTGGATCTTATGAAATATTTTTCTGTACTTATCAACATAAGCATACATTTTCCCATCTTTAATTCATTTATATGTAATATAACTAATCTATGCTCTGTGTTTACATTTATATGTAAGAGTGAGAATGGGCTGTAATTTTAAATGAAATAATCAGTAACAGTGATGCCTGAATTGAGTTCCTGTTTTTTTTGAAGTGCTGTTCTTAAGTGGATTTACATTCATGTTTAGTAACTTCAGAAATTTTATTATATCACAATATAGTTGTTAGGAGTCAGGAATTAGACAAACCGATTTTGAATCCTGTCTTCATCACCTACTGACTGTACATATTTGATATATTTCCTTTTCTTCTCTTGGCCTTAGTTCCTGACCTGAAATATGGACATAAGAGTTGTGCCCACTTTTATAGAAATGTTTTGAAGTTAAAATCATACAAAGAGCTAAGGCAGTACTTAGTATATGGCTACTTCTGTCACTTTAATTTCGTTAAAGTAAATTAGATTTAATCATAATTGAGCCAACATATATTTCTATTTTTAATTGTAAATTCAGTACATTATGCTCTTCTTAAGTCTTGACTGAAATGATAAATTATTTTAAAGGGGATTGAGAATATTACTACTTCCATTCTAAATTATCTTCCATAGGAATTTTTATTTTCTATATTGTGGCACGGAAGACCATTGGAGTTTTCGTTAGTGTGTTTTGAATCCTACTCATTCATCTGTCCGAGCCTAGAATTCTCCCTTTGAGAATACAGTTATATCGCTTGCTGGGGTCAAGAGAAGGTTGGGAGCTGCCCTCCAGTAGAAACTGTGAGACATGCAGGGCTCTCAGGGACCTTAGTATCTTGGAACAACATATACACACAATGCACGTTGGATTTATCTAGCTTTTTCTTTCCCCAAGAAGGAAGGATATCCTGTAATAAATTGTAACAACTCTTTTCACTTCATACCAATCTCTTCACATTCTTAATTGAAAACCAAAATTTCCTTGTAGATAGGTTTACAGCGCAGGTGTATAGTGTACAAGAATAGGAATGAAAAGAAACCTCTGATAACTAGACAGCGCAGATTCGAATGCCAGTCTCCCACATTCGATAAGTGACAGAAACTGCCTTGGTTTTCTCATCTGGACAGGGGACAACAGTTGTTGTTTCAGGGAAGAAATGATTGCACGCGCTGAGAACACCATTTCACAGTAGCGCTGCACGTTACCTGCTTTTATCTTTATTCTATACCCGTGGAGAGGGGCCGTCTTCTGTTCTAGGTATAGTAATGGTATATATTGAATATACTTAAAATATTCTACTTAACTGGTAATTTTTCGTCAGCCAATTCAAATATTTGTAATGTAATTTTAAACCACATTTTTCTGTTTGGTCTTAGTAAATATGTGATTATTAAAGATCAAATTATTATGCCACAACCTAGCAATCTTATCTCTAAACTCAACAATGTAAACATCTCCAATTTTATTTTCCCCTATAGTGATCACCACTTGTTTCAAAAGAGATGTTTTTTAACATAATGATTAGAACTTTATACTCACAGTACTCAAATGAGATACATGGTGTCTGGGTAGAAGCAAAGTGTCCGTATTGATGCCAAAATACTCTGGACAGCACAGTCATTATTCCAAGACATATCTTTATCCTTAAAGCCAGATATATATACATATACATAAATATTTTTTTCGATAAATGCACTGCTTCAATCCCTAGTTAATGTATTTTTAGAGGAAATGAGAGCAGTTCAGTAATACCTATGGGTACCTAAGACCCTTGCATAATCATTCTGACTTGGTTGAGAAGAGTTGTTGTATGGACATTCCCTACCTTATAGGGATGCTGTGAGGATTAGAGAAAAATGATTTGAGCTTCTTCGGGAAAGATGTTATTAATATGAGATGGCATTTTTATTTGAATGAGTAGGAGATTGAAAGAGGATTATTTCCTGAAGAGGAAGGGAGGCCTGGTGGTGAAGAAATGCAATGGTCCACCTTAAATAAGATGGATTACCGCGATATCAGAGGGACACTCCGCTGGTTCAGACCCGAGTAGCAAGAAAGAGGAAGCAGCCTCTAATCCTCCACGCAGCCAGCTTTGGTTTTTCTGAATAGATTCACTCTTGAGGAAAGCAGATAGCAATGGAGAATGTTGGGGGTGAGGACATCCAGGGGCACTCCAGACGTGGCACATTATAATTTACATAAAATTGGAAGAGAAGAGCACAGTGACCACGTGGGTGAGAAGGACGCGTTGACAGCGAATGTCAGTGTGGCCGCATCTCTGGACCCAGGCACACATATGATCACCGTGCACACGGCAGCCCAGCAAAACCGCTGACTTCACAGCAAACCTAGTCTGCTATCCCCGCCACCATCCCCGCATTAAATAAACAGGCCCTACCTGATGCTTACATGAGCTAGTCAAACATACAAGGAAAGAGACGATTTGCATCTTGTGAACTGATTTTTGTTTCGGATGTCGTATTAGAGTTCTCCAGTGAAATACAACAAATACGGTAGTATGTGGAGAGAGAGGGAGATTTGTGAACAGGGGAATTGGCTCCCGCGATCGTGGCTCTGAGAAGCCCCACCATATGCCTTCCATAAGCTGAAGAACGAGGGAATCTGATGATGCAGTTCAGTCAGATGTTGGGAGGTGCAGTGGGGAGTCCAAAGATCCAAGAACCAGGCACTATGATGTTCCAGGACGTGAATATCCCAGCTCAAGAAGAGGGTGCAAGAAAATTTGCACCTCCTCAGCTTTAATTGTTTCTGATAATGTGTCCTCTGGATATTATACTTATGTTCGCATTGCGTTTCCTTCCCTCAACTCCTCACAGCATTTATCACAGCTGATAGTGTGAGTTTGTGGCTCTACTTTAAAATCTCCAGGGAGACATTAACAAACATCTGATAGCAGTTGTGTCGAGAGCTAATTCTCGGTACTAAATGTGTACGAAGTCCTATGCTAAAGGCTTTGCATGCACTGTCTTTTTACACTTCATAAGAAAATCGGAAGCTGGCGCTAAACTATACCTATTTACCATTCTTTAGTTAATGGCTTTCTCTGTAGACACCCTATATAAAGAGTTTATGCCATACAGAGGAAGGAACTAATGCAAATAAATGTTTCCTTGTAAGTTTCACATAAAACTAACCCACACATAAAAATATTTCCATGGAAGTTCTGAACTGGAGGTGGAGAAAAGCAAGACCACTGGGTTAGAGACTGTGGCCCCTCTGGCTGGTTAAGGGTTTTGCTCCATATCATTTCATCTAAAAATAGAGTAGAAACTCACACATGCTGCCCCATATGCATGTGTGTATACGCAAAACCATCAGAAATTTGGGATGAGAATAGGGAAGTTAGATAGATGGAAAGAATGAAGTCTGGAGTTCGATTTGAGTATGATAAATTTGAAGTACAGTGTAAGTTTTAAAAAATGCTCTTGAGCATTTTAATAAGGAAAAACGTGTTTCAGATGTTACAGAATAAATAAATTACATAGACCTGGTCCTGGTTCTCAGACAACTTAAAACTTATAGCTAAAACAAAACATGATATTTGGGTATAAGTCCAGAGATTCTGATTTAATTGTCCTGGAGTGAAGATTGGACACCAAAACTTTTTAAATGTCCCCAATTAATTCTGATATGCAGGCAAGGATAATAACCAGGGTGGGTACAAGTAAGTGCTTCTCAGATTTCAGTGTGATAAGAAGCACTAGGGAATCTGTCTGGGATCGTGCCTGAGATTTTCTGTTTTTAACGAGATCCCAGGTGGCCCGGATGCTGCTGGTCTGTGGACCACACTTTGAGTAGCAAAGGTATAGATGATGGTGAGAAGGTGGCTAGTGTGAGTACGGAGAGACTGTTCAGTCAAGCTGCTCACCATGTTCAGGAAGGACACCTCGCCTGGACGCCAGCAGCTCTGTCCTCTGGAAAGTCAGAGCTATTCCTGACACAGAGAGCTGCTCTATTTCAGGTTTCCACAAAATAGGCTCAGCAATAATAAGCAATTTACACACTCCTGGTTGGTATCTGTTGTGAGCATGTAGGAAAAAAGTATTGTAAGGAGTTGCCATAAATCTATTCAATTCCTATTCCCCAAATATCCCCCCATAAAATTTTTTAAAACATACTGTCTCACATTTTTCTCCTTAAGTGCTTAACTCTCAATATAAAATCAAAATGTACTGTTATATATTTAAAATTTTTTCTTTTCTCTGAAGTTTAAAACATCCTTAAGGCACAAAAATCCCTCATCTGTTTCATTTCTTAATAACTTTTGTAATTATTTATGTACATGATACAGAAAATATGTAAGATGTTTGATAGATGAATTATATCTTGAGATGATGAATCCTTGATTAAAAATCCATATTATTTGTCAAAGCAAATAAATGTAGCAAACAAGTAATTTTTTTGCCATTTCTCCTCTTTTTTCCCCCCGCAATTGAGTAAGTTTAAAGGTGCATGCCAAAACTGCCCCCAAAATGTGTTGTAATTCCATTTCATTGTGACAGTCCATTTCAGAAGAAACTGTTTCGGAGGTGATCTGGGGTAGGTTACAATGCTAGTCTCACAGCTGTCTCTGCGGCTAGCCGTACTCATAAATCATGTGGTCTATAATAAGAGAAGCAAGTGTGAGAGGTTAGAAATCTTAAGAAAATTGTGACAGAGGTGACAGATGATATGAAATGACTACATTCTAAAGATGTTCTATAGGGGCGAATGTGTTACATTTGCGATAAGTGCCTTCTGAGTTGTTGTTGTTTTTTTAACCGTAAGTATATTACCAATGTAATACATGGCATTTATTTGATAAATTTAAAGCATTTCTATTTCAAAGAGTTTATATATAATCAAGCTTCATCTGAGTTTTCAGAAAGTCTTATTGGCCATTCTGATTATTTGAGAGTGTTTTGAAGATATGTTCTCAAGTGTGCCGTGTGGACCTGTTCAAAGTGTTCAATTTCTTCACCATGTATGAATTCATTAAACAATCTGAAAAACATTTCAAATGCAGTGTAGGAAATAGGAATCCTGGAAAAAAATAACCACCATGAGACAAGACACGTTTTGATTCCTGTGCTGGTCTGGGAGGGCACTGGACTTGATCACAGTAAGCAAATAAACCTTCATTACCTCAAAACGAAGAAGTGGTGATTTTTATAAATTCTTGTAGCAAGAACAGTGTTGCATCATTTCAATTTTGGCATTATTTCAATTTTTGAAATACTTAATTTGAATTTAAGTAGAACATACTCCAATTCCTTAGGTAATAGGTAATAATTTTCAGTTCTTTAATTGCCTAACACTTTTGAATTTTGCTCTGGAGGGAATATCTTTTTACTCCCAATAAAACAACCTGTGGATACTGTAAGAGCATTAGTGTGGACCTATGAAAACTCTCTGAGGAATTCGTGCTATAAATATATTTTTATTTATTCTCTGTACTTTATGACATGATGAAGCACTTGTATATTTTTAATGATTTAATCAGCTTTTTTGTTCTTCTGAAGTGCCTGGATATATCAGTGACTTTTAGCAGTGATTTTTTTTTTCAATTCTACATTACTGTGAGTTATAAAAATCTAGGTGTTATAACAAATATACATAAATGAATAATGTATGTGTTATACTTAAAACCTATTGTTTTTTTTTTTTTTTTTTTACAATTTAACAATGGCTCTCTTTAATATTTACCCAGAGGAGCTGAAAACTTACATTCTCACAAAATCTTATATACAGGTGTTTATAATGGCCAAAACTTGGAAGCAGCCAAGGTGTTCTTCAGTAGATGAATAAACAAATAAACTGTGTTATATTCAGAACAATGGAATATTATTCAGTACTAGAATGAAATGAGTTACAAGCAATGAAAAGACATGGAAGAAACTTAAATGCACATGAAGTGAAAGATGCCATTATGAACAGGCTATGTACCAAATAATTCCAACTGTGACATTCTGGAAAAGGACACCAAAACTATGGAGATAGTAAAAAGAGCTGTGGTTGCCAGAGGTTAGGCAAGAAATAGGGAGGGGATGAATAGGCAGGCCACGGAGAATATTTTTAGGAGAGTGAAACTTCTTGCATGATACTCTAATGGTGGGTACATGTCATAATATGTTTATCCAAACACATAAAATGTACAACACTTTGAGTGACCACTAATGTAAAGTGCAATGTATGTGTATTTAAAGAAAAGGAAAGATGTTGAACAGAGCTCTATGTGTAAATGAATGTGTTGTTAAGAGCAAAAATATTCTTCATTCAAATTTCCACGAATAACTTTTTCAACAAGCATAGTCTATTGATATGATTCTTCAGTAGAATTTCTAAATTGTCTAGCATGTGTACATATTGTTTATCAATTGTTTAATGTTTAGCTAGCCCATTAACTTTTGACAGCTGTTATACATAGCATGAATAAAGTCGAATCTGTATAGGCTATACATTAATTTTATAGCACTTTGGGGCCTTTCATATAATCAGTAAAAATATCTTCATGCTTTTTCCCCCAAAATATGGAATATAATTTTGCTGTTTAAAGTGAATACAAATGTGCATATTTGAATTTATGACATAGGCTGTAACTGTGACTTATGTCATAGTAACAGTAACATAACACATTTTGATCAGATTTGCAAATTTTCATGTTTAAAAGAGAAAAGTACCCATCATGTAGCAACCCATTTTGTGACAATTTCCAGAACCTTCTGCAGAGAAAGATGATGACATTGAAAAATGGTTCCTAATCTCTGGGTTTGCATTTACATAAAGGAAAGTATAAAATTGAAACAATTACCTAGATGATTTCAGCAAAAGGAATCACAAAAAAAAACTCCCTAGAATATCCAAATCAATAGTAGAGATAAAATAACAATTAGGTCCAATGCTAAATAATGGCTAGTTCTTTATATTTTTCAGACAAAGGGAGATTGGAAAGTTTGTGAGTGTATTTACCATCAAAAGTTGGAATATTAGGAAAAGTTTTACAAAGTTTTTTGTTTTCTTAAGAAAGATTAACTTTTTCTGCTAATAAAACTAATTATTGCTCAATGAAAGAAAACCCACAGTGTCTGGTAGTATGTAAAACAAAGACAATTATCTGTTTTGAAAACCTAGGGATTTTTAATGTTTTGATTTATACCCTTTTGCGCACACACACATACACACACACACTCGCTCTCTCTCTTCTACTCACAGACACAGCCTTCATTTTGTTTTTGTTTTTCAAAAATGGAAGCATATAGAATAAGCTCTTTTATAGCCTATCTTTATCTCTTAGTATACACATGTAGTCAATATCTTTTTATGCACAAAATGTTAATATATACGATCACTTTAAATAGTGAGTTTTGACTGCACACTTCATTGACTAAATGATAATGTATTGTTTTAATTTGCATTTTGATTACCAGTATAGTTGTATCTTTTTACAGGTCAATTGGTAGAAATTACCTGTTCAGTATAATTTTTCGATTATATTATTGGTAAGTTTATATTCTTATTGAGATACATTTAAGGATATTAAGAATATTATTCTTTTCACATGTAAAGGAATGAACTTAGACCTCTACTTCACATAATACAAAAAGTTAACTCAAATGTATTAGAGGCCTATAAGAGCTAAAACTGTAATTGTCTTGGAAGAGAGCGTAGCATTAAGTTTTATGACTTTGGATTAGGCGATGGTTTCCTAGATGTGACACCAAAAATGCAAGGAACAAAATACAAATTATATTAATTGGGCATCATTAAGATTAAAAATTCTTGGGATTCAAAAGACACCATCAAGAAAATGAAAAGAGAACCCACAGAATAAGAAGAAAAATTGCAAACCAAATATCTGGTAAGAGATTTGTATACAATATAAAGACCTCTTAAGACTCAGCAATAAAAAGCAAATAACCCAATTGTAAGACGAGCAAAGATTTTACATAGACGTTTTGCCAAAGAAGACATACAAAAAGCCAATATCCACATAACAAAGATGCTGAACATTTTTAGGCAATAGGGAAATGCAAACCAACGCCATAATGAGGTAACACTTTCTACGCACTAAGCTGGTTGGGATCAAACAAACAGGCAGTGATAAGTGTGGTAAGGAAGTTAAGAAATTAAAATCTTCATACATTGATAGTGGGAATATAAAATTGTATACCTGCTGTGAAAAACAGTTTGACAGTTCCTAAAAAATTTAAACATGGGGTTATTGCAGCATTTATACCCTTAGGTATATATCCAAAAGAAACAAAAACATACCTCTGCAAAAACTTGTCTGCAGATATTAATATCAGCATTATTCCTAATAGCCAAAGCGCATAAACACCTCAAATGCCCACTAACTGATGAAAGAAAACACAAAATGTGATGTGTTCATTCAAAGGAATGTTATCCAGCCATAAAAGAATGAAGCAGTGATAAACAACATATGTGAATTATTTTTTTTTGAGAAAGAATCTCACTTTGTCACCCTGGGTAGAGTACCCTGGCATCAGAGTTCACAGCAACCTCAAACTTTTGGGCTCAAGTGACTGTCTTGCCCAGCCTCCCAAGTAGCTGGGTCTATAGGTGCCCATCCCAATGCTGTAATCTCACTCTTGCTCAGGCTGGTCTCCAACTCCTGAACTCAAGCAATCCACCTGCCTTGGCCTCCCAGAGTGCTAGGATTACAAATGTGAACCCCCGTACCTGGCTTAACACATATGAATCTTGAAAATATTATGTTAAATGAAGGGAGCCAGACACAAAAAAAGTATATATTGCATGATTTCATTTATAAGAAATGTCCAGAATAGGAAAATTGTGAAAGTATTTATGCATATCTCTTATAATCTCATTTTAAAAATTAGATACTTGATTCATTAGAAATTTATTTTTTGATGAGTAATGAAGGGTAAAATAGGATTCCAGGGTTTTTTTTCTTAAAACAGATAGTTATCTCAAATTAGTTATTTAATAATTTAACCTTTCCATGTTGACTGAAATGCTGCCATAATTGTATTTTTATTTGCACATATATTTATGTTTATTTTTATATTCTACTCTTTCCATTGACTTGGATGCTTCTTCCTGTATCAGGTTCAATGGCTTACACATGTAATCCTAGAACTCTGGGAGGCTAAGGTAGGAGGATCCCTTGAGCTAAGGAGTTCAAGAATAGCCTGAATAAGAGCCAGAAACCTGTCTCTACTCAAATAGAAAAAATTAGCCAAATATTGTGGCAGGTACCTGCAGTCCCAGCTACTTGGGAAGGTGAGACAGAAAGATCACTTGAACCCAGAAGGTTGCTGTGAGCCAGGCTGATGTCATGGTACTCTATCCTGGGAAACACAGTAAGGCTGTATTCTAAATGTGTTGTAGTCTTTTATATCCCCACGAAAAATTAGAAATTTAATTACAATTATGCTGTACTTAGAGGTAAATTTAGATACCACAGACTTACTTATTAAAATGAGAATTTCTATATAATAACAAAATCTGGCTCTTCATTTACTCAAGTCTTTTGCAATCTTCTGCAGAATGTTATAGTTTTCTTTAAATATATCTAGTATGTTTCTTTCCAAGTTTATGCTTAGGCAACTTGTGTATTTTACATTCATGAATAGAATATTTTTCCCATTATTTGTTGCAGTAATATTAGTGAATATATTTGAGATATAGGAAAGCTAGTTTTTGTATTATTGTATAAACTAACTCTGCTAAACCCTCCTATTCTTTAAAAAAATTGTACAGGGTTTTACTTCTCTTTTTTTCAACATTTACAACTATATATCATTTTCTTGTCTTATTTCATTGGTTAGCTTCAGAATCATGGTCAATAATAGTAGAAAATAATGATTGATATCCAAGACTTTTATTTTCTTTTAAAGAAATTCTTATATTTTACCATTAAGAACTATTGGGTTTTGACATGAGAGATTTACATTTTGATCATGTTAGAGAACTATCCTACCCTAGTTTTGTTTCAGAATGTTAATGAAGATGCATTTAATTTTTGTTTTAAGTGTACTATCATAGCAAGAATACATTCCCCTTTCTAGCCATCCATTCAATAAATATGTATTTAGGCAGGCTTTGTTCAAAGTACCAGGGATACAAATATGGTCAATTCTTTCTAGCACTTAATGCTAACGGCAGTTATTTTTATCCATTGATAATACTTTGAGACCTGTGGAATACAACAGAACAGTGGTACTCAGTGGAAGACTGGATATGAAGAACACTCCAGGGGATTATTATAAAGAGGAAGGAAGGGAGGTAGGTGTGGCACATATAGTTTAACTAAGCACCCCTAAATGATTCCGATATGGACATAAAGTTGGATACTGGACATTGGTAATATCTAAACTTAATACAGGGTATTACAGTCTTATTTTATAAAACTTGCATAATGTTTTCTGCAAAGATCATTTGTTTTACTCCAAACAGTAACCCTCATGTTAAACATTATCTTAACAATACAGAAGAAATTGAAAGCTGTAATTGTTAGAATCCCAAGGTTAAGCAAAGAAAATAAAAAGTAAAAACTTTTTTGCTCTTTGCATTTACCATAATAGAATAATTGAATAATATAGTATATGAATTAATAATTTTCTTAATTTTTGGCAGGGGGAATCTCAAGTTCATGCTTCCCTGATTTTTATTTTTACCCAATTCTTCTCATTTTCTCCTTCACCCAGTCTCCTGTTAATCACAGCAAGCCTCTTCCCCAACCCTCCTGAAGTATAGACATGTCTAAGATCTATCTACCAAGAAGGTTCCATGTTCCTTTCCACATTGACTTGTGTTGATCAAGAGATAAAAGAGAAAATGCTCCACTCAGGGCCAAAGTCTGTGCTGCAGCGCTGGCTTTCTAGCAAGCCCTCAAGCTAAGGCCATTAACGGGGAGTCAAAACCTTCACTAAGTAGCCATACTCCTGGGGCCTCTAACCAAGGACAACTTGCCTTCTCCAGAATGGGACTGCCTCAGTCCCAGAGTCCTCTTCCTCACCTGCCTTAGTTGCAGAGCATACATAAGAGGCTGTGCTGGGCTAAGGATGTCGTATTATTCCTGTTCTTTGCAACTTAAGGAATATGAAAGGAAGAAAAATGGTAGAGGGAACCCAGGAGGCCAGATTGGACATTCAGTCTCTGCTGAAAACTGCCCCAGATCTCACTGCCAAAGTGGAATCTTGAGAGCTCTCATATTAAATATTCATATATTCACATATTAAATATTCATCAAAGACAGGCACAACTTTTTCAACATTTGACTGAATAATAAAAGTGTAGATTTGTCCCATCTCTACTCTCGGATTGCCCCGCTGCACATAGCACTAAATTAATGTTCTAATGAAGTCAGTTTGAAAAACAAGGAAAGACTCTTTGGAGTTTATCCTTGCCTTTCATTTCCTCTTAATTTAATCATAAACTAAACAGATTCATAAAATGATTATAGAGGGTAATAAAGTGATGTTTTTAATACAAAGGTTGCTTTTGTAACTATGCATATATTCTATGATATTCTGTGTACTTTGAAATGGTTTGCATGAAATTAACAAATACTTATGTCTATCTTATTTCTCCCTCCATTAATGACAAATCATAAAACAAAAAGAAGGAAAAAAAGTAAGTTCTTGCCAATGTAAGTACCTACAGTTCAGAGACTGAAACTGCAGATGCTGCTAAAAGACTTTATCTTTTTCTTGGAAAAGTTCTGTTACATTTAATTAGATTTCTCATTTGCTTCTTTCTCTCTCTCTCTCCCTCTCTCTCTCTCTTTCTCTCTCTCCCTTCCTCCCTCCCTCTCTTTCTTTCCCTTCCTCTCCCTCTCTTTCTCCCCCTTTCTTACCCCCAAAGATATTAGAAGAACACCATGTAAGTTGTTTTAAAATTACCTGCATAATACAATTAAAGAAACTAATCTCCAGAAGAAGAAAAAGTGGCTATTTTTGTAATCCTATCACTATAGTATCATAAATTGTCTTGAATGTATTCTACTACTTAACAGTACCCTGACCTTTAAATAATATGATGATACCCCCAATACTCATACTCACTTTTCATAATCTTTTTTTTCCTAAAGAAAATGGAAAACTGTGCTTAAAGAACTGGAATCATGTCTTATTTTTTTTTCAGGATTTTTTTGTAAAGAGAAATGGAAGTGATCTAATCTTTATTGTTACAGCATTTTATTATCCAGCTGTCAAGATGTGATTTCTTCCTCTGAAATGATCTAATCTCTATTATATTTCATGTTAACATCTCAAATCAAGTAAAATGGCATGTTCCTATTGTCCAGAAGAATTGAGAGAAACCACTGAATTATATTTCCTCAAGTTCCTTTAAACTTTAGCAGCAGATATGGATGATCAGAGCCCAAAGATGCTCGATTTTACACAGGGTGGTAATGGTTGAGTAAATTAATTTAGAAACATTATTTCCTTCTCTGCACCACACTAGGAAAGGCCAGCATTTCCTGAGCATTCCTAAGATAATGATTTTGAGTAGTTTCCAAAAAGTTCTAGAAGTATCTATTAGTATTTTCTATCAAAGTGTCAGGTTGGAAAGATATCACCAACCAGTGGGGTCAAAAAGATACTTCTGTTTGTAAGGCACATGTAAGGAATGGGAATAACTCCATAACTCTCCCTGGCATGGTTCCCGTGTGGGAGGACAGAGTCCAGTGGTGTGAGGGATGGAAGGTTTCCCACCCAGGCCTTCCTTGGGGTGTGTGACTATAAAAGGCAGATAAGTCAACCTGCTCAACTAGATTTAAACTGGATTTCCTCTAGCTTTCTCATGTATATCCGGCACCTTTAGATTTTGGCCTTTCTCTGGAAGATGTAACGGTCCTCTGTCTACTACCTGTCATGATAGCAATAATTTCCAATTTTCTGCTGGACATCCCCTCATGGATGCCATGCCAGCACTTTAAGCTCCATTTCCTCAAAAACAAACTCAATTATCTCCCGCTACAAACCTCTCCTACCTCCTGTGTCTGTACCTCTTATAATAACTCAAACTTTTCTTAAATTCAACCAGAGTGAAAAACTTGGAAAAATCTCCCACGTCCTTCTCTCTAACACCCAAACGTCTGCTGACTCCGCTGTGTCTTCTGGTGCAGGGTTTTCCTTTTTCCTTGATCCCACCTCCTCTCAGTCGTCTTCTGTCCAACCTCTACACCAGCATCCCTACATCTGAAACCTCTTGCTTCTCCACGTTGTTCCTCCCCCTGGTTTGAGAGCCATCTCTTTCTCTCTCAAAACCTTTATGATCACAAAAAATGCTATGTCTTATAAATGCTCCAGAAAAATACTCCCACTCCAGCACATGCCAATTAAGGAGCCCCATCCAATGACGCCATCCTGTCTTTCTGCTCACATCTTGCTACTTGCCTCTAAGAGCACCACTCGTACCCAAATATCCCACGCCCTGTCACCCTCCCCGGACTCTGCTGTGACCCAGGACTGTGGTACATCTGTTAGAGTCTCTCCTTGTGGCCTCTTGTCCTTCACTGTGCTTGATTCACTCAGGGGTTCCATGTCATGAGGCCTACAATTGATTGCCCCTTGACCTACACAGCTACAACACTCTGTCCCCGGTTTTAGTAGTTACAGCCTTCTGCCCTGTGTGCTGTTAACTCCCTGCACATCCGTCTTTTCAGTCAGGTGGCACACTCCCTCCTTACTCTCCATCAGAACTCTCCTCCGGGAGTCCTGTCCCAGCCACTGTTCTAGACAGTAATGATGCAAAGACCTCGTTTCCCTTCTTAGGGAGCTCAGTCCAGTAAGTGATAAAACATGTTAATAAAGTTACAAGGTGAGATAAAATGGAAGGAAGTCCAAAGAGCAGAGAATATGGGCACAGTGTGGTAAGTACAAGACTTAAATTGAGAAGGCCTAGGTTCAAGGTCTGGCTCTGGAATTGGGTTATCACAAGCAAATCTTCTGGTTTCAATTTTCTCATTTGCACAGGGAGGATCCCTACTAGGTAGTATACTATACGTATAGTTTTCTGTAAGCATCAGAATACAATTAAGTAGTTGATTTGCTCCATCAGATCCACTCTTTGCCTTTTTTCTCCTTGCTCCCCTAGAGGTGACCTCTGCGGGCCTCCTTGCCCTTGGCTTTCGGGGAGGTTGAACCACTGAGGAACCAACAGGGCATCAGGCAGAGGAGAGAGAGTGGGTGGTGATACTTATTTCCTCAGCCCCGTCTCCATGTGTCACTTCAGGATGGCAGAGTCTTTTCCCTGAAGGTCACAAATTCTTCCAGGGAGTCCTCCCGACATAATCTCCATGTCCCCAGGTTGTGGTGGAGCAATTAGCTCTCTCCTGTGGCTTCTTAGGACCTAGGGGCAGTAAGGCCCCAGGGTACCTGGCTCTTATGATCTCCCTGCACCTGACCCACACCTTAATAAACAGTCCTATTTAGTAAAGACTCCTCAAATTATCCAGGATGAGTGTGCCATCTGTTCCCTGCCAGGACTCTGAATGATAAAACTGCTTTTGAAATTTTAAGTTGCTGTCTAAATGCAAGGTATTTCTCATTTATCTCTGCACAGTGCTTTACGCAAAGCAGATTGCTGTTATTAATAACAAATGGGAAAATGAACGCATGCAGGAATGAATGAGTGAATGATCCGCCCCCTTCTACTTTAGTTACAGTCTTACTCTGCGGATATATCCTTGTCACCTTGATAGGAGTTTATAATGCCCTGATTTGATTTGAGAGGCCCCCTTTCCCCTTGGAACTCATTGTGGCTTAGATAGTCATCTGCAGAAATCACAGCCCTTGTTTATTAGTGATTTAACTAGTAAGGGCAAACTCTGTTTCCAGTTTCTGGAAATATCCCCCTTTCTATAGGGTACCCACTTACCTGATTTCAAAAATGGATTGCTTATTAGTTTGTTTTTTTATATTGTGTGTTCAACATAAAAGCTTACCAAAAAATCAAAAGCAAGCAAATTGATTGTTCCCTTACTGCATGGGAACAAACAGCATATTTAAGTAAGAAGTAGCTCATACTGAAGTGTTTTTTTCAAAACACAGTGAATAAATGTTGGGCAAATGAGTATCTCTACTACTTACTCCCTATTATAGGCAAAGCCTAGCCAAAGAATGGGTAATTGGAGAGCCCAGCCAAATGATCTGAGCAAAAATAAATTATAGAATTCAGCAGCTTAATATTTATGAGGAGCTGAAATCATGGTTGATTAACCTTTAATATTAAGTTTATTTATTTCCATCAATTGTAAACTATCTTTGTCTCCTGGATCCCCACCTATCTTAATGATACAGAAGGTAATCATTTCCCTCTTATTTTATATGACAATTACTGAGGTTGATGGCTTACAAACGGGAGACTGACTCATGGAAACCGTCTTCGGAAAACATATTTTTGAGTAAACATATTTAATGGTATGCCTTTGTACTGAGTAGGTATTATTCATTACACAATAATTGCGTAACTGGAGTTCTTAATTAAAATTTGTGATGAAAAATGAATCTGTTCACTTTATAATTATAACAGAGAAATTTAGAACATACTGGGGTATTTTATGAGCACAATTCCAAAGATTCTAATACTGGCCAAAGAACTCAGAAGGCCTTTAAACAAGAACTTTTGAAAGAAAAATATATATACACACAGAACATGTGGGTGGATACAGACTCAATGGATTTGAAAAGTCACCCACTGAATACGACTATAATGTGGAAATATTCTAATTTAATAGATGTGTGATACTGTAAAAAAAAAAAAAAACAAAAAACAAAAAAACCCTCTAAACAGTTCTGGATCTCTCGGGTTTTCCAGAAAAGCTCTTATCCAAATAGTATATTTTGTTTGTTTGTTTTGTTTTTTAGTGTATAACTGAAACACAAATTCAGGAAATGGCGAATTCTATTAGCCTGCTATCTTAGACTTTCCTTAAAACTCTAAGTTTGAAGTGATCTTTTCAGCACACGTTACAGTTCAAGTTTCTAGAAGACAGCCACCAAGGAGCTCATCTCAACTGACAGTCAAGCATATCAAATAATGTGTAAATCTAACTTAGTTACCAGGGCCAACCTAGTAAGAAAGTTTGCTACAGAAATGTGTGGGCCTTACTGACTGGCAGCTGACGATAGAGTTTGAAAGGTTTGGGGATGAGTAGAATTTGGGAAGATCACATTGTGGAACTGAAGGCTCCTTCTAGGACATGAATGAAACCCCTTTAACTGGAACAAGCGTAGAGATTGCACCTGCTGTCACCTCATTTGTGTCTTTGCTGACTCGATGATATCCTATCAGAGACCCAGATTTAAATGCTTGCTAGCCAAATATATCTCCCCACATGTTTGTGTCATCACAGTTTACTAGGGCATTTGGGGTAGCATACAACCCCTGCTGTTGCCTGCGTTTGCTCTTGATCTTTATCTTAGGATGTCAATTTCTTTCTGGCCCCTCCAAAAAAAATTCCCCTCACTGTCTTGCATATTAGCAGTGTAATTTTTAATAATTCCAATATAGTCAGTGTTAATAAAATGTCCATAATCGTAAGCATCCTATCTAAGAAGGCAAACAGGAAAGAAAAGATTATACCCATTGAGTGGATTTATTTGGCAAGATGGAAATTACCTACAATTCTATTCTCTTTTTTGGTTAACAACCAGATGGCAGTAGTGGTTTCTGAGGATGAATCTGCCTTCTGTACTTGTAATGCACATAAGTATAGACCATTCAGTGATTAAGATTTGGGGAGGGAGAGTAAGAGTGTGGGCCCTAACTAGTAATTAAAACATTTGTAGTTTATCCAGTGAGGCTTATTTTAATACAAATTTGCATGGTGTTAAATAGGTCTTTTTTCTTACTATTTGCAAATGATTCCGGGAGTTATTTGGATAATAGAATGCGTACATGTATTAATGCACAGAGGTTTAAAATATGCTCTAAATCCCATCCCAGGGATCCTGACACTAGATTTTATGTGACAAGTAAAAACTATCGAAAGTAATAGAAATTGAAACACACGTTTGTAGCCTAGCTTTGAATATTTTAACTGTGAGTTTTTATTTGTTTAGTTAGTTTATTTACCTATTTTTTCTGAGACAGAGTCTCACTCTGATGCTTTGGGTAGAGTACCTGGCGTCATGATAGCTCACAGCAACCTCAAACTCTTGGGCTCAAATGATCCTCTTGCCTTAGATGCCTGGCTAGTATTATTTCCTACATATTTTTAGTAGAGACAGAGTCTCACTCTTGCTCAGGCTGGTCTTGAACTCCTGAGCTCAAGCAATCCACCAGCCTCAGCCTCCCAAAGTGCTAGTGATAGTGAGTTTTCAAATGTTTTTATTTCCTGTCTTATCCAAGACATATTTTTGTAACTTGTGCTTTTTGTTTCCCATAGCATGACATACTAGGAAGAAAAATAGGCTCCAGAGCCCAAGGGATTAGAATCGAGGCTCCTCTACTGAAAACCGTGGCAAGACAGTTAACTTAACCAAGCCTGGGTTCTTTGTTCATAATAATGTCCGTCTCAAAGAGCTATGATGAGAATTAAGTGATACTATTCTACTTGGCCAAAATCTGGGATGTATAATAATAAAAGGTATCCAATTAGTTCTTTCTCCCTTTATTGATTTAAGTTTTAATGTTGGCTGAAGCAAGAAAATAAGATTAGGTAGAGAGGTTTGCTTTTAAAAACCAATTTTAAAATGTATATATGTGTATACATATATATTTTTTAAATCAACTGTCTTAATTCTCACTTTTGATTTTCATTATCTTTCCCCTGTAAGACATTCTAACATTTAATAGATATTATTCATCCCCAATTCCTCAAGGTCAGGGACTTGATTACAACAAATTTGTGGAGAAAGGTCTGTCAGGAATTTAGAGACTCCTTTTTACTGGATCTAAGATGGCATTCCAATATCTCAAGAGTATTCATTTAAAAGCATATAAGCAGAGCCCAATTAAGTGACTGAGTTACTGGCTTTTGTACGATCTTCCCTTCAAAAAGTTTATTTTGCTTCTGTTTATTCCGAAGACCCTTGATAAAATGATGATTGCCTTCATATCTCTGGTCGGTTTGCAAAATAGCAAATATTATCGAAGACTGTTTGCTGTTCATCTTTCCAATGGAAATAATAATATATATTTTTTTAAACCCTGATTATTTTGATTTGGCTTGAGTCCTCAATGTCCTTCCACACAGTGGCACCTGCTAAGTCATTAGTAAAATTAAGTAACTGAGTTATTGTCTCCGTAAATGCACAGGGCATTCCCTTTACACAGAGTGTACAGCCAAAATTATTCATATTGAGGCAGACTTTTAAAAGCACATTTTTATCATTCCAAACATAAGCATAGCTATGGCAAAATACTATCATAGTACATAATCATAGAAATGAATTATGTCAGTAGAATCTTGAGGTTTAAGATTTGCCATGATAAATATTTTTCATTAAAGTGAAATATCTTGGCAGAGTCACTTTCACATGCAGTCTGTTGACAAAAAGAGGCCAGCTGTGCCTATGCAGATGCTGATATTTGGGTCTATATTATTAATGATTTATCATGTCATGGAGAGCTGAGATTAGTTTTGAAAGCAATCCCTTGCCACAAAAGCACTTTCTATAATGTGCGAACGCAAGGAATACTATATATGCATTCCAAATTAATCACAGAAGCTGCAGCTACCTTTAAAATTTCAATACCTCTGTCTTTTTATTTTGCAACAGGAAATTCTACATCCTAAACTATATTGTTCGTTAAAATTCTTCAAAATGTTATTTCATATTAACTGGATAGTGAGTAGTGTATGTATCTGAATTAACAGGCATCTACACAGATCAGGGCATGAAAGAGCTAGAACAAAAATGTGTTGCAAACCTATTATGTACCACGTACTTTTGCCCTAGATATCACATGTAAGTTTAGATTAAGTTTCTAATCCAATTCTGCAGGATTCTAAGATTGTACTGCCTTCAAGGTATTTATAAAACATGGTCTAATATTTATTCAATGCTAGCTTTGTTCCAAGTAAGATGCTAAACACTTTACATATACTATCTCATTCAGCCTTCCTAAAATCTATGTGAAGCATTAGGATCATCCCAATTTAACAGATGAGAAGACTGAAACACAGTGTAGTTCAGTGATTCTCAACCTTCCTCATGCCTCCTAATGCCGCGACCTTTTAATACAGTTCCTCATGTTGTGGTGACCCCCAACCATAAAATTATTTTCATTGCTACTTCATAACTGTAATTTTGCTACTGTTATGAATCGTAATGTAAATATCTGATACGCAGGATGTATTTTCATTGTTACAAAGGGGTCACGACCCACAAGTTGAGAACCACTGGTGTAGTTAAATGAATTATCCCAGGTCACAAGTTTAGTCAGAGGTGGGGCCTGGATTTGAATTCAGACTGTCTAAGATGTATTCCAGAAACTTCACTATTTAAGTACTGCTGTTAACTATGGCCTCACTCTAAACTATTTTTTTTTTTTGATACAGAGTCTCACTCTGTCACCCTCTGTAGAGTGCTGAGGTGTCACACCTCATAGCAACCTCCACCTCTTGGGCTTAAGCGATTCTCTTGCCTCAGCCTCCCTACTAGCTGGGACTACAGGCGCCCACCACAACACCAGGCTATTTTTTGTTGCAGTTGCTACTCCTGTTTCAGCTGGCCAGGTCCAGGTTTGAACCCACCACCCTCGGTATATGGGGCTGGTGCCCTACCCACTGAGCCACAGGTGCTGCCTATGTAAGTAAGAGGCAGGATTCAAATCCCACTTAGTTACTACTTCTGTGACATTATTAGGAAAGTCACTTAAATTCTCTTAGCCTCAGTTTCCTCTTCTGTATAATGATGAGGGTAATTGTTCTTACGTTGTTGCATTGCAAATTAATTTTGCACAATGCTTAGAACAGGGTTTGGGTTGCACATTAAGCACAAATGTTTTGTTTAATAACTGTAATGGTTAAGGGGTTGTACTTCCTAATAATTGAGGAATTTTTATTGGCAATTAAACACAGATTTCCTATGACTTTAAGATGGCTTTTATGCTGAAAATTAGATTGTAAAGTTACTAGTTATCATTGATGGGAAATATAGAGAGAATATATTAAAGCATGATCACTAGCCAGGTGAAGAGCTCGAATCCTTTAAATTCTTTTTCTGGGTGTGAAAATAGCCAGATATCTCCATTGGTTCACTCACTCATTTAACAAACACACGTCCTTGTGCCAGTCCTATGCTGAGCCCTAGGGACATTCACTCTAGAATAACTGTACTCTCCGTTCAGCATGTGAGAGAGTGTGAGAAAGTTGTGGGTTCCATTATCAGATCTTTTAAACAAGCATTTAGTGAGTGTCTCTTAAATAGCAGGCACTGTGCCAGGCACTGGTGCTGTCCAGGTAGATGAGACGAGATCCTTGCTTTTAAGAAGTGACAATGGGGGAGACATCCTAAATAACTGCCCTTCAGTTTGGTAAATTACACAAGTGAGCACAGAAGAGAATCACTTACCCCTGCTGTAGGGGCTGTTTGAATGATAGGAATTTTGAAACTTTAATAATTTTTTTGCTAAAAGTCAAGAAAAGCAGAAATTAAGCTACAAGCCAGTGAGAGGAAAGAGAACCCAGAAAGTGGAGACACCGTGAAACAGTGTGGCACATGGGGGAACTGGAAGTATCTGGCCAGGGCCTGTGCCTAGAGCATAAGATAGTAAGAAGGAGGAGTTGGGGGTGGAGGAGTAAACACAGGTGAAAGGTTAAAAGTGTGTGAAATCAACTGATAAAACCAAATGTCAACAAACCGCAACAGTTAGCAACTGCATAACTGCATAGCGAGTGAGAAATTTCCTTGGACTTCTTTTCCATTAAAATCCAAGTAGAGGGTGGCACCTGTGGCTCAAAGGAGTGGGGTGCCGGCCCCACATATTGGAGGTGGTGGGTTCAAACCCAGCCCCAGCCAAAAAACTGCAAAGAAAAAAAAAGCCAAGTAGAGCGTTATTTTCTTGACTACCAAGATTCTTAGAACCAGAGAAATGACAAATCTTTAATAATATTTTGATCTTGACCAAAAAGGTAAAGGATACCATTCTTTCCATGCCAAGGAATTGCCTCTCTCTCTCTGTTCCCCCTGCACACCAGATTGGCTCTGAGGTTTTGACTGATATTTAAACTGAAAGCATGCCTAATCCATGGTATCGCCTCTGCAACCTAAAAGATTTTTGATTCCTGAACTCAAGAACTCAATACAGGTTAAAAGTGTGCTCTCCAGGTGGCACTCGGAAGGTTGGCCATTGTGAAATTTCAGCCAAGAACTTCAGAATCCAGAGAAATGAACTTTTTCCCCCTTGGCTGCTACTGCAAACACATGACAACTCCAGGTGGGTGGCCTTTTGAGTCTTGTTCCAGCCAGAGATCACCCCCTTGTAATCTTCATGCAGGGCACAGTATCTTCTGTCTGAAGCGGGGCTTGCTCCCTTAATGGAGAAAATACGGAATAGCTGGATGCCAGGAAACAGGCACAGCTTTCTGGGTCAGAAGTTGGCTGGAGAAGGGCCCTGACTGCCAAGTAACTTGCAATGATGTCAGAGCCCAGCACAACCAGAAAACGCCAGCTAGCTAGCCAACAAAAGGCTTAAAACAACAGGAAAAAATCACAGAGCTGTGTTGCTAAAGCTGTTCTTTCCGCCCCCTACTCTTTTCTTGTAATAGGAAGAACAGCAGGAAGGGGGTTTATATTTTAAAAGACTCCTCCCCCCACCCCTTCTTCCTTTTGGGTACAAAGTGCTAACTAGGGAGGAAACCGTTCTCCGGATGATTCCTGCTGTAGTTCCTTGGGGTGTCTTTTTTAGAGTTCACTTTTAAGGCTGTTCTTGTTCCAGAAACAAGAAGACACAAGAGTATTTTTTTTTTCTTAATGTAAACTTGTAACTTTGTGTTTGGGAGAAAGCAGGGACCATTGAGGAAAGGAAATCCTTCCTGAGCCCTCCTTTTCTCTCTTTCACGGTAATTAACCATACTCAAATGAAAATTAAAAGTTTGGCGGAAAAAGCTCTCTTCTTTTTTTCTTTAAACAGAGGCATCATGGTTCTTTCTAGCCATTTAGAGCCCTCAGTGATTCATAATTCAACTGGAAATTAATAAAACACAGCCCGTTTTTGCAAATGAAGTTTGGATTAACATCCTCCTGTTTTGCGGTATATGACTTTTCCCCCTGTCGTTTGTGACAGTCAATTTTAAATGATGTCACTTCAAGGACATTTTCATTTCTCCCACAACATATTACATGAAACACTTGCCTGTAAAACCGGCTCATTAGCCTGCAAAATTATACTGTACGGAATGGCTTTCATTCAAAGTAGAAATGGGATTTTTAGTAGGCAATTTCTGTATTTTATAAAGATAAAGCAATGTTTGATTGCTTCTTCCCAGCTGTTTTGCTTAGTGGTTATAAAGAGAAATGGGGTGGGGGGAGGTAATGTGGGGGCGGGTTTGTAAAGATGTGCTTAAAAAATAAATCTCAAACTAGAAAACTTCACGGAAGTGCGCCAGCAGCTCTCCTGGGGGTCTAAAGGAAAGCTCGGAACCAAGTGAGGGAATAGGGAAAAGAGGAAAAGAGGCAGGGAAGCGAAAAGGCTGCTTCTCTGGCCGCAGCACCCACAGCGAGCTGGTTGACTGAGGCGCCAGGAGCTGCTAGAAAGAGCAGCTTTTCAGAGGTGGGGAGAGAGAAGGGTGCAAAGAAGAGCGCCCGAGAGGAGGGACGCGGAGGCCACCGAGGGGTCAGCGGGCCGCGGCGCCAGGGTGGGGGCCTCCAGGCGGCGCTGGCCACCGCGCACCGGCGAGGGTGAGCGCGCCCTGCCGCCCGCGCCCGGGGGTGGGACCCGCGCCGGGAGCTGCCGAGTGCGTGGAGGGAGCCAGAGCCCGCTCTGGCTCGCCTGATGGATTGACTTGGAGATGGATCGAATTACACCATTTGCCTTGCATCGGTTTGTTTTGCTCCTGCTCGGTCCCGCTGCTGTTGTTGCTGCTACTGCTGCTGCAAGGGCTAGTGGCGGCCAGTTTCAGGATTATATCGAGGAAGCCAAGACCTAAGGAGACAGAGGAATATCTGGGTTTGGGGTTTTTTTTAATTTTTTCTTCATTTTCTTTTTTTCTTGTGCGTGACAAGCTTTTTTTTTCTTTTTTTAAACCAACCACTCCTGATGAGGTAAGACTGTCTTTTTAACATTTGCTAATGGTCTGTGCGCCCGGTGGGGGTCGAACCCAGATCCGAGAGCCTGTTTGGCTGCGTGCGTGTGCGTGTGTGTGTGTGTGTGTGTGTGTGTGTGTGTGCAGTGTCACTGGAGAGTTGATTTCTTTTGCAAGCAGCTCTTTCCGCTTACTGTGCAAGGGACGCGCAAAGCTTTGGCTGGAGAGGTCTGGCGGACCCGTCAAAACTGGCAAAGCTGGCGACTTAGGGGGAGGGGCTCGTGCACTTGGAGGCCTTCCTTCACTGTGCACCCACCTCGAAAAAAAATCGGAGGAGGGGGCAGCAAGTAAAAGTTTCTTACCAGACAGGGCCGGCTCGGCGATTCCCCCCACCACCCCGCACACTGTCTGGGGGAGCCAGGGCTGCTTCTGCGCCGGGCACCGCTGCTCCAGCCAGAGGGAGAGAGCCCAGCCACCGCCAAAGGAGCTGGCTCCGGGCTGCGCTGCCTCTTCCGCGGACGCGAGGACAGCCCAGGTCCGGCAGCGCTGGGCCCGGTTGGGAGAGGGCGGGTGAGCATTCTCCTGCGGCCGGGAGCAGGGGCGCAACGGCCCCGCCGAAGCCAGAGCGTTCCCCCGCGGGCGCTGGCTACCTGTCAGTGCGCCCCCCCGGTTGCACGCCCGGGTTGCAGCGCCTAATGGTCTGCTGGTGAGGGGCGGGTGCTCGGGTGACTTGACCGCCCCCCACCCGCGCCCCCAGGCTCCCGCAGCAGCTCCAGACTCGAGGGCGGCCGCTTCCCACCCTCCCTCTCCCTCTGCTGGCCGAGCGCGCCGCGGGCGGGCTCCAAAGCCGGGCGCTGCCTACCGCCCACCGCCCACCCCATTTCCCACCCAGCGCCCGGCTTCTCCTCCCGGCCACTCTCCGCAGCAACTTTCCGGGCTTTGTTCTCTGGCTGGAAATGCTTGACGGAAGCGTCTTGGACAGGGTCTCCGCCAGGCGGCAAGAGCTCGGCGCTGAGACGCGTTGCCTTCTCATCTCCCCATCAATTATGGATGGAAACAAATAAGGAAGAGTCAATTTTGCATGAGCCCCTTCTCCGGCGGAGAGAGCCGTGCTCGCGCCGGCAGCAGCTGGCAGGGGCATGGAGACCAGGAAGGTAGGGAAAGTTTCTTTTCCGTCTTGACAGTCCTGGTGGGTGTCCCTGGTCTGCAGAAACTGACACAGCAGCCCACCCTGGGTAATTTGCAAGGGCTTAAAGCTTTCTCTGTCATGTGTGATTCTTGGATTGAAATGGAAGGTCAGAAAGGACCTGGCGGTGTGGTTGAGACCTGGGTCTGAAAAATTCCTGCTCAGTCGACTTATGGGACCTTGGCTGTCAGATGATTGTTTAAATCCTGAACTTGTAGAAAGGGAAATGTCATGGAGCTAGGGGGAATTGAAGTGCTGGTATGAATTACAGCCTTGGAGGAACTTTCTGTTCTGAGGTGGCCAGTCAGTAGCCAGTGTTTCAGCATCCCAACCCCTGGCTGCTCCCAGCTGGGTAATTTTCACACAGAGGACACAGCATATCGTTAGTGTAGAGCTGTAGACTTTGTAAACAGTATACTATTGGACCCTATGTGCACCACAACAGGGGCAGCGTTCCCTTAAAAATTATCATACTGTTTCTTCTTACTTAGAGGGTGGCAATGACTAGGGAAATTCCCTCCCCACCATAAAACTTCTAACTACTAAGATTTTAAGTCTGCAGTAAGAAGTATGCGTGCTTTTTAAGTTTGCCCTCCCCCCTTTAATTCTGGGGGGCAACAATGTGTGTTCTTTTGTTTATTTCAAGGCTGAAGTCCTAGGGAAAGGTTCAGCATTTTTTCTAAACTGGTTTGATCTGTATTCCTCAGAACAGAAGAAATACTCACTTGAAGGAAATTTTTCGCGGTTTCTTATAGGATTGGGAAATTTCACCTCAGACCGCTCAGGGGGAGGATTTTACTGTCCTTTTAGTGCTTCAAAACAATAGGTTTTGAAGCTGGTTTCTTCATACTGTTAAAAAATAGATCCCCTCTCTCTCTTAGGCGTCTAACTCAGGAAATTAAGTTGTGTGTAGTTAGGTTTAATGTTCTGAGTGACAGGCAGATTCTGTCAAGCTGGCAGATATCACACAAACATTTATTCTGGCTCAGATAAATAGAAATTGCCTGATAAGTGCTGAGATTTGGGTCTATGTTACCAAGAACCCAAACACCTCAGAGTAAATAAACCACGGCTCAGCCATAGCTGAGATTGGTTTTTGATAGTGACTGCCTCTGCTTTGGTTTAGGTTTGTAGAATGTGTTCCCAGAAAGATAGTTAAATAGAACTGTGTTGTGGAGCAGACCGTTTTCTTCCATTGGCACATTTAGTCAGATTAACAATGAGCTACTATTTCTTACTGCATCCTGCAGAATATTGCTATTCGGCCTCATATACTAAAGATGATTATAGATAACCTTTCATTGAGGAACATTTCTGAGATGCAGGAGAGTGTGCCAGGAATATTGTGACTTCTCCATCACTGACAGCTGGTTAACTTGAATTTGATTTAGATTTGTGGGCACTCTTCCCTCTTCTTCTTTGTATATATGTATTTTTTTGGAGGGGTGCTCTCTAATAGCACCATCTGGCCTTGTCTCCTCTGGTTTGATAGCTCGATAAATTTGAAAGATGGAGTGACGTAAACATGTTAGTCCTTAGAGTGCTGGCAACTTAGAGACCCAGAGGACTTTGAGTTCACTTGCTTGCTGCAAGAAAAGGCTCTGTCCAGTACCTGTGATGGGAGTAAGTGGGCCCCTCCATTGTATGTGGTTGTTTACATCGTTTGAAAGGCCATAGGCAGGGAAGCAGGAATCAGAGACTTGTTTCATAAAGATGCCTGTAGTTGCTAAGGACTTAATGAAACTGGAGAAGTTCTTCACTTCTTGCGGCTCTGTCATAATAAACCGTGGTAATTAGCTTACTCGTTGTCCCGCATGTGAGTATCACTAAGATACAAAGAGTGAAAAATGCATCTGAAATAGGGTAATTTTTCACTCTTCTGATGTTTTATGCACAGTTAAGAGCCTGGACATAGGCCTAACCATTATTAGTGTAGCCATAGGAGGTGAACTCTTTTCTTAGCATGTTGAAGGATAAAATATTATCCTTCGTTTCAATTAATACAATTTAAGCCTACACATTCTAGATTCATTTTGAGAGGAAGCAAGTGGCAGATGTGGTGTGTAACCCAGTCAGTATTTATCGAGTACCTATGGTTTTCAAGAAGTTGTGCCAGCCAATGTGAGCTGGACATATTTCTGTTTATTCAACTTGAGTGAGAATAAAAAAATAAAGAATAGCAAAAGGAATGGATCTTTTGACAAGTGCAAAATAGGCACCTTTCTTAAAAGCATATTATTGCATCTAAGAGATTTAAAGCGGGATTATCCACACCAAATACTTACAGTGGTCTAGCTTACCCACCTTTAGCACCAATGAATGATTCATGTACTGTTAATATAATTCACACATTATATCTGTCCTTAGAATGGAAGGTCTTCTTTCCGAAGCTCATGTGAACAAAGACTTACAGATAAAAATCTACCAAAGCCATTGTTGCCACTTACTTTGTGAATAGCTGCCAACTTCCAGCGGGGGAAAAGGTGTATTTTTATTTATTCCCATGACACATGGAGAGAATAAAAATCATGTAACTATATTAAGCATACCATAACACTTTGCAGTTGAGGCGGCTATTGTTGGGCTGTTTTCTCCTCAGACCCAGACAACAGTGGCAGTGCAGCTGATAATTGAAGCTCCTTGCATTTTTCCCAACAGGAAAACTCTGGTTAAATGTTCTTACTTTGAAAAACAACCATTTATGTAACCAGGGATGATCCAATCAGTGGTGCACACAGATACCACATGAGGTATACTTACTTCTCAAACCTTTCTTTCCTATTAAGCTTTTGTTAACTCACTCAAATTAGCATTTTAACAACCCTGAAGTGAACTTCTGCCATTCTCTCTACTTGGACACAGTATGTAGATCATCCATCATCCTGTCTTTGGCTACAACAGGCTGCTGGCTCTGTCACCATTTGGAGCTACACAGACTCCATCCGACTGTGAACAGCACAGCTGGCTACAGCAATTTTTTCTTCCACACCACTAGCAGCATTGTCTGACTGTGGTAACTAAAGTTCACACCCAGAACTGGAAGTTTCCATTGTTCGGCAACCTGTCCCGGGCCCCTCATTCAGTTCGGAGGGCACACCTGCCAAAGGTCCCACCAGCTTGCAGTGGTGTGTTCCACTGGACAGGGGGCTTGCCCCGACCTTACATGACCACAGTGGGACTCTTGCGGCTTGATAAGATTAAGCCACCAGATGCACAGAATTGGAAGGAGCCACTCAGACACTACTTAGTCTGCACCTTCAGAATTTAGTCTATCTGAAAGGAGGGAAAAAGGAATGAAGTAGCCTTCAACCTGTGGCTCCAAATGACCAAAGATAGAAAAAGACCTGTCTAGTTTCTTGGTCAACCGAGCATGTTACTGCTTTTCATGAAGAACACGTGATGGACCTAAACAGAGGACCACGTCTAATAGTGTATTGTAGTGTAGTGCCTACAGCTGCAATGTGTTTTATTTGCTTTTGCTCTTCTTACCAAAGAAGATACCCATTACAGTAGCATTGCTTGTTAAAGAAGAATAACGAATTAGGTGGATTCATTTCTTAGGTTATGTTGCCAAGCTTTTTGTTGGTATGTTTCAACCTTTATCATTGGGAATACTACTTGTAGAGTTTTATGGGCACAGTGTAAATTACTTCATGTTTGGGGGTGAGTTAATGTGTATTTTCTCTTCTCTCCCTAACATTTACTAATTATATCAGCCACAAAAGAGCTGGGAGGAGGAGGATGGTGATGATGATAGAGGAAGAAGAGGAGGAAACAGCAGCAACCACATTATCTAAGACTTAACATTATTCTGCTTACTAAATTCCAGGCATGAAATTAACATCTTTATGTTTAATGTATCATGTAACCCTCAAGCAACTGCATGAGGTTATCTCGGTTATTATCACTGCTTTGCCTAAGTAGGATCCAGGGTCCTGAGAAGTTAAGGAGTTTTCTTAAAGCTACAGGTTGGGAAGGTGACAGGGTCAGTTTTGAACTCAGGCCTGCTGACATCTCAGCCCACTTTTTCATCAGTGTGGTGAATTGCTTCAAGGAACACTGACTTCCTGCAATTTTGTGACTCCCTGATATTTCTAACATTTGTTTTAAAAGAAAAGAGTCATGTTGGGGGAGGGTGGATTTTATACTGATTAAAATGATATATTCAATATGGGTGTGCTCTTAAATCACAAGCTTTTTTCTAAATTAAATCTTATTGTTAACACCTTCCCTTCATGTTGTATTCCTATCCCTATTGGCCAAATAATTTTTACGCACTGTTTTTTTCAAGTGTCCTAGAACAGTACCTTCTCCTACTAATTCTCCTCCATGTTAGGCCTTTCTGGCCAAGACTAAAGTGGCATAGAACAAATGGCAGTATTCATCACTCTCCGCCAAAACGTGCTTCTGCGTCTGGATGCGATTGACGTTCATTTCACCGATCTTGGCAGGTGAAGATCCATTACATATCTTTGCCCCATTTCCCAGGAGTATTTATGGGCCCCATCAGCAAAGACAGCGAGAGCTGCAGCTGTTCAGGCATTAGTGGCACCAGGATGGAAAGTGCATTATTGAAGTTTGACTGTGCGTTTCACTGTACCATATATTTTTCTTAGTTATGATTGCGGGAGCATCTCTTAACCTTTATGAGTAATCAGACACGTTGCTGAGAAATCGTCACCCAGGCATCAGCATTTTCTGTTGTTGTTCCCCTTTATTCAGGACTCCAATGGTAGGGAAAAAAAAGAAAGAAATTCACATTACCACTACACATAATACTCAAATTTAAGGTTTTCAACATATATTTACAGGAAGGAAATATGGGTTTTAAAAGCCTGATATGTTGGTACATGTATAATAAGCCCTCAGGAAGATGTGCAATTACTTAGCCTATTATTGGAGTCTATACTTAAAAATAACATGAGGAGTTTGTACTGTGGAACTGGCACTAAGTATGAGAGCAGAACAATCTCTCTGAGAAAATAATGCTTGCACTCCCCAGGAGCAGGCTGTCAGCACACACAAGACGCCGCTTGTTATTATAAGGGTCTTTGGAAGCTCTTGTTGGTCTGCAAAGTTGTCCACATTTATCAGTTAAGTCTTCAAACCTGCCCTGGGTGATTGGTGGATCAAACAAAGATATTTTTAAAAGCTATAGAAGGAGAAGGGGAGGCCGAAGAAGGAATGAAGAATGTTGCAGTTGTTCTTGCCATGGCTGACCGTGACATTTGTTCATTCGGCTAACTTTGACCCTGTGCCTGTTGTGTATGAGAAGGTGCCAAGGCCGAGAGTGTTCAAAGGAGCACGACACAGTTGCAGATCTCAAGGGTCTTACTGAGTTCTGTAGGAAAGAAGAGGTAAACAGCTCTGAAATAGCTGGAATTGTGTGTATTTTAAGTGACGGACTTATGGACATTGCGAAGAGTGAGAGGTTATTTCTGGCTAGCGTAGCCAGCAAAGGCTTTGTGGAGCCACTGATATTTGAGCTGGTCCTTGAACTAGGTGGGATTTGGACAGGTGGACAGCGAGGGGTGGGGAGGTTATGAGAGGGAGGTCATTCCAAGCATAGAGAACAGCTTAGTCAAAGCCCCAGGGTGGGGTGTTGGGTAGAGGTGGGAGTCTCCATCAGTTGTCCATGTTGAGTCCTTACCTATGACAGGCTTGCGTTTCAGGTGTGAAGAGGCAGTTTGCCATGCCATTCACAATATTTATTAAGCACCTCTGGTCAACTGTACTTAGCCATTCAGCAGATGGCCCTGCAGCTTAAGCCATCAGAATGAATGGGATCAATCTTGTGGCAATTCAGTAGATTGCTCCGTGATCAGAACTGAAACCCACACATTAGCTGCCAGCTGGTTCAGTGGTGCCCATGAACGTGGCAAGGGGTAAATGAGTTCCCTCAAATTCCTCAGCACAGAGCTCCCCTCCTGGAGTTGTTTAGCAAATCCAAACTTAGAAGTTATTGCTTCTTTTTAAACTTGAAAAGACTTGAGAGTAAATAATAAATTGTTTATGTATGTGTGGGTTTGTGGTAGGGAGAGTGCAGCGGAAGGCTGCTGGATAGGCCCTGGAAGAGAGGATGGACCCCATACTGAAACCTTGACAGAATGAGTTGGACCCCAAGTGCTGCTTGTACCCATAGCCCTTTGAAGCGTCCTTGCCTGCTCACTGGTGTCAGTTAGCAGAGGGAGTGACACATAGTAGATACACAGCCAGTGTTTTAATAAATGTGCTAATTGAGTTGAACTTCTTGTTACATTGCAGATAGAACCTGTCATGGCTGGTAAACTGTGTGAGGAATGGGGTTGGAGCTATGACAGCCTCTTCCTAAAAGAGAGGGTAAATGAATTGGAATGTTTTTAATACTTCCTTTTGGAGAACTCCATTTTTAAGGGACTGCCAGGGACTTAGCACCCCATTCTAGGTCTGAGGTTTCAGGATAAACTCACCTGCCACCAGGCACTCCCCACGTCCTCCTCCTTCCCAACTGCTGCCCACGTCCCACTAGACTGTTTGGACATGGGGATTTCCAAGCCAACGCTAACCCCTTAGTTAATATAAATTATAATCAGCCCACAGTTGAGTCTAACAGTGACAGTAATCAGCTTCATGGGAGGAGAAGAACTGGAAGTTCTGTGTGGTATAATTATTCTTATTAAAACACATAATAAAGGAAAAATAAACTGAATACTGCTACATTAGTGAATGATCAAATCAATTGCTTTGCCAAGAATCGCTCCTGTGATTCAATTTTCCATCATATATTTAAGTCTTTTGCAAGTTAATGGTTATGTGACAGACAGTCTTAGAGAAGCATCTGAAGTCTGAAGAATCACTACCGACTACAGATCATTCTGAAATTATAAAATAGGTCAATAAGGAAAAAGGATTAAGTGTATGCAGATTCAGTACTGGGAACTTTTCAGGAATATCTGGTGACATAAAGCAGAGAACCTGTTTAGTCTAGTAATTAGTCTGGCTTCTACCCAGGGACTTGTCGAAGTGAAGGGCAAGCTGCCCCCCTCCCCCCGCCTTGGAGCCCACTTGCCTCCAGACAGGATCTAAAATGAACTGGGCTGGCTCAACAAGACTAATAATAACAGCTCGCACTTACTGTGTGCTTACCGTGTGCCATGGCACTGCGCCTAGCAGTCTAAATATGTTATCTAATTTAATCCTCACACTACCCCTGGGAGGATAGGGCTAATAATAGCTAGCTGAGAGCTAAAATGTATGTTCCTGATACTCTTTCAAGAACATATATATTAAATCATTTGATCAATATTCTTTGAGATGGATGTGTAACACTACTAAATCATATACTCATTTTATACAGGAAGAAACTGAGGCATTGGAGATTGGGTAATTTTCTTAGGATCAAACAACTGGTGAGTAGTAGAACTGGGGAACTTGGTCCATGAGAGGAGTGTGGTTAAGGACATGAACTGCTGGAGCCACCCTATTGAGGGTGTGCGTCCCGGCTGTGTGACTGATAAGCTGTGTGATCTTGAGCAAATTACTTAACCTCTCTGAGTCTCCTTTTCATCTTATAAAAGGTGGATGATGATGGCAGTGCCCACCTCGCAGGGCTACTGTGAGACTTAAATGAATTAATGTTTGAACACCACTTACAATTCTGCTTGGCATGTAGTGATTGCTATAAATATATCACTGTCTGTTAAATAAAAATAAATGCAGTCTGGCTCCAGAGCCTGTGCTTTTAGCCCTTAGACTGTGCTGTCTTTTCCCCTGTAATTTTATGATCTCTTTTACTGATATTTATACCTGGAGGCCAGTTCTACAACAGCTACCCTCCACTCCCACCCAATACACTGGCCACGCACTCAGCCATAGTGGAAAGGTGAACTTGGCAGGAGGCATCCAGGTACCTGGAGGTTTACCCTAGACTTTGAGGTCTAGTTGAAGGTCTCTATCCCAGATGTTAACTACCTCAGAATCTTGTTACCAAAAACCCAGCTTTCACTGTTTGTAGTGCTGACAGATGAAATGTCTATGATTAGCATTTCCTCTATGATGGTGGTCCCTGGGCTGGGAGAAGCCTAAACAGTGCCATGAAATTTAGGCAAACTCCAATACCTTCCCTTCCATTACCCACATGATGATCTCTACCAGTGGTCTTCAACTTTTAAAATTCAGCAGAATCACATCGAGTTAAAAATGCAGATTCACAGAACTCTGACAACATAGGGTCTGTTTTTCTTGGTCTGGAATGGGGCCCAGGTTTCTGCATTTTTAAGAAACACCCCCAGGTAACTTGAGCCCATTGTCCCTTCAACACACTTTGAGAGTGTCATTCTAGTATCCCCAGAGCGACTCAGACATCCATGTGCCAGCAAATTGCTGGGCATCACGTTAAAGTGCCGATTCTCATCCAAGGGAGGTGCTGGACTTTAAGGCCAGTGTTGGCAGGCCACCAGGTGGTGGACCTGAGATCTCTTGCCTGCAGCACAGGGAGAATGATGATGAGCCAGCTAGCTCATGAAAGACTGGAGAGAGTAATAAAATCTGCTCAAAGCTAAAGAGGCTTTCTTTTGTTTCAGTTTGCGAAAGATCTTCATAGCATGAAGAAATTATGAAAGAAAAAGGGCACTCGCTTATTTCTGCTGACTGGCCTATATCATTTCATAAATGGAGTCCTGGGCCAGTATTCATAGCAACAGTTTTTGATTTAATGATAAACTGAGATAAGGGTAATCAAACTTCATGCTTCAGGGCATAAGGTGATTGCCTGCTGCAGTCAGGATGGAATTTTTTCCCTTGTGCTTTGCGCAATTGACTAGATGCATTAGAGGAAGTGCTGGGGCTCTGCTGGGACGAGTGGGGCGGGGGCCTGGAAGAAAGCTCCGCTGGCTGAGATCAGATGGGAAATGGTTTGGGTTGCAATGAACAACCTCATCATCATTTGCTTTTATCATTTTTATTTCATATTAAGATTCTATGCACCATATATATGTACTTCTATAAACTGCATAATGAGTCTGGAAGCATTCCATACTAGGAAGCAGATGCCCTGCACTCCGGCCATGGCCTCTCAGGGACCGAGGAAAAGCACTCGCCACGTGGAGACTCAGTTTCCCCATTCACAGATGTCTCACTTTCCCTGCATAGTTATAATGGCATGGCATCAGATAAGACAACGTGGTTGAAAGTGCTTGGTAGAAACCAGAGAGTTGGTGCGCAAATGAAAGGGTATTCTTATGATACAAGGAAATACGCTTTGGGGCATCACCTTTTTTTGTAATCAACAATATATAAATTCATACTCTGTGATACTATATGCATAATAATACAAACATTTATTAAGTTAACATTTATTAAGTTTGTTTTTCAGTGCTAAACACTGATTTCTTTTATTTAAATTCTCTCATATGATGCTCATATCAGCTGTTTGGGTCCCATACTTCTTTTATTCCCATTTCATAGGTGAGAACACCGTCTCAGGGAGCATCGGTTAGTTGCCCATTGCTATGATAGCAATTTCCGCGACCTTATTGGCCAGAAACAACATAGATTTATGACTTTAGTTCTGGAGGGGAGAAGTCTGAACCTGGTTTCCCTGGGCTTCGATCAAGATGTTGGCTCTTGGGGGAGCCTGCATTCTTGGCTTTGCCAGCTCCTTAAGGCTGTCTTCATTCCCACCATCTTCATTTCCTCCCTGTGGCCTTTCCTCCAGCTGCAAAGCCAGCAGTGCCATCACTCCGATTTCTGCTTTCATAATCACTTCTTCTCAGTCTCTCCTGCCTCCCTTTTCCATCTTTTAAGGACCCTTGTGATTCCAGTGGGAACACCTAGATAATCCAGGATAATCTTCCTCTGTTAAGATCCTTTACTGAATCACATATGCAGAGTCCCTCTTGCCGTGCAAAGTAGCATCTTTGCAAGTTCTGGGGATGAGAGCTTTGAGTGGTGTGGATGTTATTCTGCCTCCCACAGTGAAATGCCTTGCTAGGAAGACACAGCAGCAGAGTCAGAATTCGCACGCATGTCTATCTGACGTCCAAGCCCATGATGTCAACCACTCACTATAAACCCTCTCAATCGAATCAGTAGAGGAAACAAATTACAGAACATAAGTGATGAGAAGAGCCCTGTTGCTTTTAGAATAATCAATTGGAGGCTTTTAAATATAATCATCATAGTAATAACAACACAAATATTAACCTTACTGGTCTTGATGCCCTACTTTGTATTGAGGGCACTACATACAATCATTCATTCATTTCCTCAGAGGGCAAATATTATTTACCCAGTTAGCTAAATTTATAGGGATCTCTGAATCCATTTGTCATTTTAGGGCCCAGGGAACATTTTGGAAGTCTATAAGAAAGTGTTTTGGTGAAACTGCCAATTCAGCAAAGGACAATTAAAAAGGAATGACAAGAAAAATCATTTGATGGCTCTAGTACTGTCTCTTGGCCAGTTAGATGTGGTTCCTCAGGTAGAGCTAACCCACCCCATCCATGGATGGCCAAGGCCATGTCCAAAGATGGTACAGTTCTAAAGAATTATAGAAAGTTTCCAAAAATGTCTCTCTCTCTCTCTTCTGCTCTTTACCACACACTTAGATGATCTCTGAGGTTTAATGTAATTTTAAAGATAAAAATGTGTAGCCATCACAGAAAAGGCTCTCAGAGCAATTTGAAAAATGAGTAAGAACACAGAACTGGGAGTCTGGAAACCTAGGGTAGCTAGACTGTTAGTGGACCAGATGTCTATGGACAAGCCACTGGCCTTGGTGGCCTTGGTAGCCTCGATTTTCTCTTTACAACAAAGTGATGTGGGGATGGGTGGGAGAGCGTCTACATGACCTCCAAAGTTCTTTCTAGTAGTAATATTCCTTCGTGCTACGTTAATCTTTCTATTTTAATTACCTAGGTAGTAGGATCAAATGAAATGGTATTGTTTCGAAAATATGAATCTACTTCATGAATGTGCATATAACTACCTGCAAAAAAGAGACAGATATTCCAACTGCTCAAATTTATTATTGCCATTTACATCTTACAACACTTTGCCCTTTTCTTTTGGGATCACTTAAACTTCATTGCTGCTAATATCGTTTTTAGACTCAATTTCCAGAAATACATAGATAATATTTTCAGTAGCAGTAATTGCATCTCATTCAGCTCTCAGGGGCTGGTACGTTACCGTTGCACAATTTCCCTGTAATTTTCAGTTATATCCCTGAAGAGCCATCCCCCACTGAACACAGAAAACTGAGGGGGCAAATGAGATTCAAAGAAGAGAGCCGAACCTGACTTACTGGTAGTGGTTACTGCAGCTTGTGTTGGGGAAGTTTGCAGGACTGCATCCAAGGTCAGGAATAAAAAGAATGCCTTCATAGATGAGCAAAGTATTCTATGAAAAAGGGAGTGTGTATGGTCACCCCTCTGCAGCCAGTTTGCCATCATGTTTGATTCAGGATTTTCTTGGGAGACACATGTCTTCCTTAAAATACACATCCTCATTAAGCATAGTCTGTGCACAGGTTGGTAAGTATTTAATGCAGAAGTCATTTGAAGTGTTAATTCAGCTAGATGCAAGAACAGAACTTGAATTATCTGATCCATGAGAGGGAAGACAAGTAACTCCAAATTCTAAAGGAGACTTGATAATGATGACTTTACCCAGTTCTTGCCATTTGATTTGTTTTGTTGCATATTCCTTCAATTAATCCCACTACCTTTAACATTTGATCAAAGACCAAAAAACTTGATAGATGATTGTGCAACTATGGATACTACCTTCACTGCACATACCAGTATGTAAAAGTGTGTGTACACAACTACACTATATATCTGTATATGTAACTGTATACACAGATTTTAAATGATAGCCTTCTAAGTTAGACAGACTTAAGTTGGAAACATGCCCTATTTGCTTAATAGATATGAGAAAGTGGGTAGATCACTAGTTTCTCTGAAGTCTTACTTTCCTTTTCTGTAAAATGAAGAAAATATTTTTAAAGGGATGTGAAATCAGTTAGATAATAATGCATGAAAATTTGCCATCACAGGTCTTTTTTTTTTTTTAATTAAATCATAGCTGTGTGCAATAATGCAATCATGGGGTACAATTTTCTGGTTCCACATAGAGTCTGAAATATTTTCACTGAACTGGTTAACTTAGCCTTCATGGCATTTTCTTAGTTATTGTGTTCAAACCCCTATGCTCTACATGTAGTAAACTTCACCTGCACCCTTCTAAGATGCACCCTAGTGTGCCATCACAGTTCTTAACACCACAATAAGGTGCTTAGTCATGTTGGATTTTTTATTGTCAATGTGCTTAAAGCCACAAAACAGAAAACCCAACTCAAAAATTGCTTAAACAGTCAAGACCTTATTAAATCACTTAGTAAGTCCTGAGATGTTGTGACTCCAAGGATGATTAATTGATTAATTCTTTGGCTAAACAAAGTCATCAAAAACTCAGGTGTTTTCCATGTTTCTCTGTCATTCTTAGCCTGTTGGTCTTCTTTTCACTAGCTCTTTGCATGTTCCTAAGAAGACTGGAACCTTCCAGTGAGAGTCCAACAGAAAAGAGACCAACTCTTCCCAGGAATCCTTTCCTAGTAACAGACTTCCCCTTGGTCTCCTTGTACAGACTCATGTCATCTGCTCATGTCTGAAGCCTACAGCAGTTTGGGGCAGGGGAATGGGACCGCAACAGTTGTTTCAAATGGGGGAGATTGGCTTATCAGTAGATATAACAACAAAATCAGCATTCTGTTATAAAGTTTTTATAATTATAATTGTTGCATGAGCATGTTACTTACACATGATGTATATTACACAAATGCATTTGTGAGTTTATAGAAATGGTAAAAGTTGGGTGTTTGGCCAGAAATACTTTCCTGTCGTCTTTTGAAAATTTCACATGCCCTAGAATTATATCTAATTAAACAACTAAAAATATAAAAGGTATGACATTGGAGGAAAATGCTACCAAAAAGTGGACAGAATATATAAAATTGAGTCTGCTTTCAAAACCATGCTTCTGTATTTCTTTCTTTCTGTAGCTTGTTTTAAATGAGAAATAAGACACCCCTGCCAGATTAACACTTTGAAACATCATAGCAAACACAAGCCATAATTATGAAGGCTCTTTTATCTCTTGAGAGGTGTAGACAGAAACGCTGGCTCGATTCTCTTCACCTCTGTAAGACATTTCATGGTGATAAATTCAATTTTCCTATGGTATCTACTTTGAAAAAAAATCATTAACCCTTAAAACTCTACAGATAAAATTTCATGTGTTTTCATTACATGTGATAAATCCTGGATCTACTGAGGAAAGTTACCCACATTTTGATCTTTCTTGTCAGTTAATGAAATATATCTCAGGCTACCCAAGTGGAAATCTTGGCCTAGCTTTGAGCCTCCTGTACTGCCTCTTTTCCTGACACAGTAATACAGTAAATCAGTCCTAAGGCATCATAAAATGTGAGCGAGGAGGTTCCTTTCTTCCCTCTCTTTGTACAGCTGATGTGCCTTTGCATGAAGCTGTAAAAATTTACCACCTAGATTTTCAATGTCTGAAATTTGTACTTGCAATGTTTTATAGTTGCCTTTTTGTTTACCAAGGTGAAGCTTCACTTGGGCTTTATCAAATAGAAGTCTTGTTCATTAAAGGAAGGTGATAGTCCTTGCTTTGCTGTTCTCTGTACATTCAGCCTGAATTATTTTCCTTCTTATAACTGTTAGTCCCCATGAATCCAAATGATCCTAAGTTCAAGTTCTGATCCCACCACTGAACCTCTCAGAGACTGGTTTGCCTCCTTGGAATGTTAGGATAGTATTTCTACCTCTCAGGGATGTTATAGGTCTTCAGAGAGGAAATGCAAGGGACTTAGCATGATATCTGACATAAGAAATTCAATACATTGTTATTATTATTGTTTTCAAATTAAGGATGCTTGGTAATACATGAAACATGCCAATATGAAAAGCTTGTGGATTTTGTACATAAATTGGTTCCAAAAAAGTGTATTTGGATGGCTACTCCTAAATCCATAAAGAAACACAAACATTATGAGAAAAATCCTGGTAAGACCTTGGCATGTTTGGGCGCATGGAAGCACAGTGGCACTGCTGCGTGTACATGCTGCCCGGCACGTGGAAGCCGGTGGCACTGCTGGGTGGACACGCTGCCACTCACTTGTTGCATGTGATTCCAGCAACTTGTTTGTGGTGGCACTGGGAAGGTTCGTCAAGTTGTAATGTATTTTCAGAGTATGAATTTAAACACTTAAATAATGGACTGAGTATTCACGGTGATGTGGTGGATTAGTTAACCCTGACCCTGAGTCTTTGGAATTTTCTAGGTCCTTCATGTATTCACTTATCCATGCAACAGATAAGTTTAGAGCATTGTCAGTGTTCAAAGAGCCTTCCTTCCCCTTGACCTTCCAATAGTCAAAGTCCAGTAAATAGTGGAATAACTGCATGCAGTGTCAGTTTCATGGATGTGTGACCTGCACTTGAGCACTCAGGCCCATGCTTGGACTGCCCTATGGTTACCATCTTGGAACTCTTAATCCTCTTTGAAAAAGGAGCCCCACATTTTCATTTTGCACTGGGCCCTGCAAATCATGTGGCAGGTCCTAACAACTCCTTTTCACCAATGGCATTTGTTCTCTATCGATTTCAGCAGGCTGGGTGGTCTGAGTTCCCTTGTGTCACATACACAGGCATCTGCCTGACCTTGGGCTTTGACTTTCTGAATTGTAAACTAAGGCAGAATAGAAGATGTTTCCAGGGATGCAGCTGGTAATCTTCACACCTCAGACAAGTAAGACATAAATAAAATGATGTCAGGCCAGCATTTGAATTCTAACTGTGGTGACTATACTTCCAAAACCAGAAATTAGGACATGGAGATTTTGTGACCAAAAGGAAAAAAAAAAATGAAATGAGGACTCTTCTTGAGAAAGTTGAGCTGTGTCACTGAAACCTTTCACTTCTTGCCTAGGCCTGAATGCTGGTTGGTGGTTTACAACATAAAATCAAATTCACTGAGCACTGGCATCATTTTGTCCATTTCCCTTGGATGTCTCCTTTCCTTTCTATAGATTTTATGCTAATTTCCCAGAAGAGACTTAAGTCACTCCTGTACGTATGCTACACTTTAAAAAAATAAACCTATATCCAAGATCTTAAAACTCTAGTATACAAATATGAGCATCCTTGAGAGTTTTCTAATTTTTAGCCCACGAAGTTTTGTGTATTGGGAGGTGATAAAAATATTTAGCCAGCCCTCTGCGTGGGCGCTGACCAGTCCAGATAGACCCCTTGAGGTGATGGTAAGTGAGTGGCAGCTCTGGGTGTATTCTTTGTAGTTTTATACACCAGCATTAATTTTTAGAAAAAGCACTACAGCATAATCATTGTGGCCCAAAAATCTGTCCTACAGATGTCTAAACCCTCCAAGGGGCAAGAAAGTGGCAGCACGGAGTCTGTACTTATTCACTGTGGGAACCAAGGTTCTCCTGGTTCAGTCATTCTGGCAGCTCTGCCAGTCCAGCCCTGGGACAGATTCCATACTAAAATGTACAGCTGTTTAAAGTGGCAGACACAGACATCAGGTGTGTCTGTTTTTCACCAATTTAAGGTCAGGAGAAAATCGCCATGATACAAGACATTTCAGAGCAAATAAACAACTCTAAATTAATGGAGATTCAGTAATCATCACTTAGATACACCTTCGGTACCGTCTGAAGTCACCTTTCAACTTGAGCAAATTTTTGCTCACATAAGAATCCGAGGCTCGGCATCTCTAATCAGCCACCTGAGCGTGTTCATCTTTCCACTGGCCTCTCCACTTCGCAAGCGTGCTGTCCACCTAAAGAGAGGGACAGCCTTCCTGCAATGTGAAAAGCCCACCGACAACTCCAGTGTAAGTCATAGTATCAGAAGCCAATTAAGATCAAAGCTATGATACTTAGCTCTACGCGTTTCATCACTTCACCATTAAGCCATTTTTACTTGGATACTTATGGAAAGGTGTTAATGCTGACTCTTATAAACAACTCAAATAATTTAGGATGTGGGGGGAGAGTTTTCTACTTTCAAGGATTGTGTCCTTGACCCTCCTAAAATTTATTCAGTTGGTGGTGTTTATTGACTTCTCTTTATTTAATTTAATGTTGGTGACTACCCCGACTTGTGCCTATGTGGTGTGTAGCAGCTGGAGGCTTAGATTGGAAATCTTAGAACGAAATGGGTATTTACGTTTTAACTCCCAAGGTATTTCTTGAGCTCCTAATGGTTGGCTAGCTGCTGTGTTTATATTTGTGTTACATGAGTGGGCTACTGTGAAAAGGGCCACAGAGATAGCAGAAGTGTAACCCTCCTTGCTCTAACAACTGGAGGTAGAATTATGGAATCACCCTTATCTGCTACAGTATTTATTTTATGACTGAGAAAAATGGCTCAATGTGACTAAATTCTGAAATAGATTCAGTGCTCCCAGCAGCCGTTTATCTTCAAAGTAAAATATAAACAATTCAGCTGTAGAAATTAGTTTATGAAAACATAATTTGCTGTTTTGCTACACATTCAAACAGAAATTTACTTGACGCTTAGATTGTCACTTATTTGTATCATGGTGATGTACAGTGATGATTCTAGCAAGCAGCAAGAAGCCTGGCAGTGAAAATGCCCTTATTTCCTGCCACCATGCTCCCAGGCCTGTAAGAGGGGGCTCAGAATTTGAATGAGCCAGGTCTTCATTCTCCATTTCCCTGTGCATGTTTTTTGGATAGAATAGGAGATCTTAATGCCAGTATTTGAACAACTGGGGTACAAATGTTTTTAGCTTTAAATATCCAAGGACACAGTTGCAATCAGTTTTCCATTTGCTTTTGCTGGTGTAGATTTGACCACTGAGAAGTCTAAGCCAGGTTTTCTTTCTCCTATGTGACTGTAATTCTTAATTTTTAATGCAAAAGGCAATCCCTGTATTAGTAGAATCAGGAGAGCAGCAGTGATTTTGAATTGGCATGTATCTTTGCGAAAATCGGATTAAAGTTCACTCTAAAAATAGAAACTGTAGTCACTCATTTTATTTAGCACTTTATATTTTGGAAGCTTGAGAAGGAAAAGGTATGAGGTAAGAAGGGGAGCAGAACAAAGCCAAAATTATAATATGCTAAGTTAGCTGAAATTTCTGAATTACCTACATTTTCTCTTAGGGCACACCCACAGTATAAACATGGCATATTAAATGGTGGAAAACTTATTCTCGAAGAAGTTATCACCCAAAACAAGTTATATGTTCAAGAAACATAACCCATAAGCCAAGTGTTAGTTCCTGGCTTTATTTCAGACACAATAACTGCCTTCACCGAGAAAGTGCTCAGTTTATCTGGGTGCGAAGTGACTTTATTTATTTCAGTGGAGTATTTCTACAACTTTGCATTTATTTTAGTGGAGTATTTCTCCAACTTTGCTTTTGTAAATGTTAAAAAATAATTATAAAGTATTGCTTTTAAAGAGAGAGAAAAAATTAAAATAACTTTTTAAAACTTTTATTCCTTACTAGTATCTGTCTGTGTGCACCTCTGGTTTTATAAAGTGGCAATTAGTGATTATTCAGTTTTACATTCTGATTTTTTTCTCCCACTTAGTATTACATTCTAAGCTGAGAATTACTGTCCTTCATCATTAGTATCTTAATGGTTGCATGGTATTTTATGAGGCCAGTGTAACATATTTTCCTTTCAACTACTTCTCCCTGTTTTGAATTTAAGCCGTTACTGGTTTTTTTACCATTTTATATATATATATATATAGATAGATAGATAGATAGATAGATAGATAGATAGATAGATATAGATATATAGATATATATAAAAGCATCTCCCTCAAATAATTTTTTTTCTACTTTATATTATTTGCTAAGGATAAATTATCAGAAGTGAAGTTGCCGAGTCAGAGATTGGTAACATTAGCATGGTATGTGTGTGGATAAAAGCACGTGTGCCACACCCTGCCAAATTATTTTCTAAAATGACCTGGTTTATGCTAATTTACTCTGCTGTGTGCAATATATTGAGTTCATCCCAGCTTTGCTAAGATTATGTATCATCTTTTAATTAAAATACAAGCTAATTTCACCAGTGCAAAATTGAACGTCCTTTGTATATTTTGCATTTCTATGATTAATAACAACTAGTCTGATTTATTAAGAGAATGAGGCAAGGCATTTTAAGGTCAAGTTGCATACTTGATACATGGAAAGACAATCTGAAGACGATTGCTGGGGAATTTGGATAACATCTGTGTTCTGACCAAAGACACCCCAGTTCTCTGTCCTATATCCAACTTGAGCTCTAATTTTAATTATTAGCTGGACCAAGAGAAGAGAGCCAAGGAAGCAATATATCAGGACAGCGACAGTACTGAGAGGATCCGAGGAAGGCTGCTCTCCCAAAATAAGAATGTCACTCTACCTGGCTTCAGAAGAAACCATCCCCAAACCAAAATTACCACGATCATTTATTTAGCTTATGAATCTGTTACACAGCGTGGGCAGAGCTCAGTGGAGAGACTCATCTCTGGTCCACACAGCGTCAGCTGGGCTGACTCAACTGGGGCTGGAGGATCCAGTTCTGACATGGCTCTCTCCCTTGGGAGGGCAGTGGGTGCCACGGCCTCAGTTCCTCTTCACGGGGGCTTCCCTGCAAGCAGCGTGGGCTTCCTTACACATGATGGTCAGGTTCCAATAAGTATCCAAAGAAATTGGATGTGGAAGCTGCTCATTTATTAAGTCCTGGGCCCAGAAATCGACAAAGCATCACTTCTGCTACATTCTGTTATTCACAGTCATAGCCAAGATTCACAAGGAGGCTACACAGAGGGTGCCAGGAAAATGTATACACGATTTAAGGAAGGAAAAAACTGTAATCCTCAATATATACTAATCATGTTTGTTGTCTTAGGTATTGTATCTTTTATCTCATGTGATTGCAGAAGTCAAACATGACCTGAGTATTACAGTTATACACTTTATCCTTTCTTATAATGTGTATACATATTTTTGGCACCTTCCGTGGACCACCTCCCTGTATTGGCTGCTTCCTTAAGTTAACCTGTTTTTATAGACCTAATTTCATACATGAACCACATAAATGTATCAGTCCAGTAGGCCTAATTCCTTATGTTGACCACCTCCGTTTGTTGACTGGTTTGTTACAGTCCTTGGGTGGTCCGCTTACAGAAGTTCTACTATCTATACCCACTTCTATGTGGCAACAGTATAAAAACACTTGGAGATCGCGGCTTTAAATGTCCAGGAAAGTATTTCCAGCCCCTTGAGCAGCTGAGAATCTTGATACTTGGAACAGCATGGACTAGGAGATATAGCTCTAACCTCCACCCTTGCTTTCTAAAGTACACCAGGACTCAGTTCTCCATCTATTTAATCCACCTTTTTCACAACAAAAAACTCAACCTGGTGTCTCTTAGAGTAATTTTTGCACTGCAGTATTCTAGCAGTCTTTTGTCTACCCCCAGCCCACCTAGGAAACCAGGTCTAGTGCTTTTAATTATCTGTGTCGTTGCTTTTTCTTACTAAGATAGAGTTGAAGGTGGGCCTGGGTGTGTGATGGCTCTCAAGAAAAGTAATGACATTAAGTGTATTTGGAGCAGTTATGCTGGCAAAATGCTCAACTTCTAATGTGCTGACAGCCTGTTTCTGACAATCCTGCCTGATTGCTGAGTGACTATTACTCAGGTGTATTACTCAGGTGATTTAGGTGTTTCTATTACTAATGCCAGGAAAACAGAAATTATGTGAACTTTAGTTTCTTGGTCCTGTCTTCCAAAGGATATTCCAAGAGAGAATTTGGAACATAGAAGAAGATACTGAAATTGTCAGGTTGATCTTCAGAAAAGATTGGAATATCATGGGGCAGAGGACACAGGAGGAATAATAATAATGATACTAATAATAATATTGGCAACACTGACCATAATAATAGCTAATTATCATATCATTTGCATAATTTTTCAAGTTCTGTATGTTAAGTCTTTAGCCTTTCAACAACCATTTAAGACAGGTCTAGTTATTTTCTGCTTTAACATGCACAAGGTGAAGCAGTTTTTCTAAGATCACACAGCTCATGGGTGGTAGAGCCAAAAAATACTCTTATTCCCAGGTGCAGCGAGAAGACAAACCATGTCCAGTGACACCTTCGGAGGTTTCCTATATTACCACTCCTTTTAGAGCTATTCATGGGATTGGGTGGCATGGGGAGAAGAACTTCACCCTACCTTTACTCTGCTTAATTTTTTGTTGAACATACAAAATAAAAAAGGTAGACCAGAGACAGAAACTTCCCTTCTGATGTACTACTGCTTCCTATCCACTCTGCCTGACAGCCACGCATTTGAGGTGGGGAGTCTCTGTTTAACTGTGAAGGGCCTGTGGGCAGGGGGGTGCATTGAGCCTTGGGTCCTCAAGTGTGTTTCTAAGCCAGAGCACCTGAACAAAAGGGATCCCAGGGTATTGTCGCCCTGCCCTTGGGCAGGGGTCCCTGCCACACCACAGCCTTGCCATCCCTGGAAACAATTTAAGGGCTTAGCTCTTGGGTGAAGGGTAGCAGAGAAGAGGCCTCTGACCAGGGCTGACCCTTAACCTCCTAGATAAAGGTAAGAGGAGGGTGCAGAACCCAATTCCCAAGACTTCGGGAGACAGGTCCTGGCCCAATTCATGCATGAATTTTCTCTCATATTACTTTATTTTCTCATAGAAACTTTTATTTCTTTAGTTTTCCAGTACAGTGACTAGGAGAAAGGATATCTTGTGAATTGTGCTATTTATGTCTTAAAAATAAAATAAAACTAAAAACATGATAGTGTTCTTTTTTCAATAATATTTAATTTTATTAAAATGTATTATTTTTCATTAAATGCAGTTTTTGTTTATTTTATTTAACCTTTTCACCTTTTGTTTTTGTTTTTTTAATTTTTGTTTCAGGTTAATATACATATACATATGATTAGGTTGCATAGTTTGTTTTTGTAAGGTTAAAGTCCAAGTTGTGTTTTTGTAAGGTTAAAGTCCAAGTAGTTGACTCCTTCACCCAGGGAGTGTGCATATACCCACACAGTGTACCAGTTGAGTGGGAACTTGCTCAACCTTCCCTTTGTTAATTGAGTTTTTCTCTTACGTGAGCATTTAGTTTCTAATCTACTTGATTCAGTGTAGTACCGAGTACATGTGATACTTGTTTTCCATTCTTGCCATACTTCAGTTAAGAGAATGTTCTCCAAATTTGTCCAGGTCGTTATAAAAGATACCAAATCTCCATCTTTTTAATAACTGAACAGTATTCTATAGTGTCCATACAACACAGTTTATTAATCTATTTATGTGTTAAAGAGCACTTGGGTTGCTTCCACATCTTTGCAATTGTGAATTGAGCTGCTATAAACTGCGCATGTACAAATATCCTGGGGAAAAAATGTCTTTTTTTTCCTGTTAGATAGATATCTAGTAACAGGATTGCAGGATTAAATTGTAGGTCTACTTTTAGTTCCTTGGGTAATCTCCATACTTCTTTCCATAGAGGCTGCATGAGTTTGCATTCCCACCAGCAGTGCCTGAGTGTTCCCCACTCTCCATTCTCACACCAGCATCTGCTGCTTGGAGACCTTGTGATGTAGACCAGTCTCCCTGGGGTTAGTGATATCTCCTTCTGGTTTTGATTTGCATTTCTCTGATATTTAAGGATGATGAGTATTTTTTCATATGTTTGTTGGCCATGGGTCTGTCCTCATGAGGAAAGTTTCTATTAATGTCTCTTGCCCAGTTTTTAATGGGGTTGTTTGCTCTTTTCTTATTGATTTGCTTGAGTTTCTTGTAGATTCTGATTATTACTTATTTGTCAGATTTGTATCAAGCAAATATCTTCTGCCATCCCAAGGGTTGTCTCCTTGCTTTGTTGATTGTGTCTTTAGTTGTGCCGAAGCTTTTTACCTTGATCAGGTCCCATTTATTTGTTTTTGTTGTTGCCATAATTGCCATTGGGTCCTTCTTCATAAATTATTTCCTTAGGCTAATAAGATTAAGAGTTTTAACCACACTTTCTTCTAGGGTTTTTATAGTTTCATGTCTTAGATTTAAATCTTTTATCCATTGTGAGCTAATTTTTATTAAAAAAAGTGGTGAGCAGTGTGGGTCCAATATCAATTCTCTTATCTTAATAAATTACTAAGGCCTCTTTCTCCACTCCTTTCCTTTTCTTTTTTCTTACTTTGGTGCAGGGATTAAGGCCCCAAACTTTGGAGTCAAAACTGACTTATACCCAGCTGTTTAGTTTTGTGACCACAGGCAGATTACCTCTTTATTTCCTCCTGAGTAAAACAACACTGCCCTCCTAGGGTGCTCAGCACAGTGCCTGGTACTCTTGCTAGCACGTAGCCCTGGCTTGTGACCCTCCCTGCTCTTCCAGTCTCCGGCATCTGCATGTTACACCTAACTCCAGGTGTATCACTGTAAAAACAAAATGAGAATGTTACCAGGCATGGGAAACTTCTGATAGATTGGCTGGTGAAGTTATTTAATGAGAAAGACAGGAAGGTGGACAGCGCTGCGGCCGCGACTCTAAAGAAGAAGTGATCAGGTGTGGTGATGGGAGACCCAAGAGCAGGATGGAGAAGCTTGCATATTGTCGCTGGGTCTTCAGGCTGTTTAGGAATTTTCTGGTTAATGGACTGTGGATTCAGAGAGCAAAAGGAGCAAAGGGCAAGAGGCCCTAGTAAGGCTGGTCACTTGCAGGAGAGCTACATCCATAGAAGCAGGAAGGTGAATACTTATTTGAGCAAAAAGGTAAAAGCAATGCCGGTACACTGGGCTGATGCAAACTGCAACTAAATAAAGCAATGGTAATAATACTGCTTCTTCACACTTGCATAGCACCTTTACAATTGACAAAGTATTTTTATTCACATTTTCTCACTTGTCCCTTTTAAAAATCATGGTGAAGGAAGGAGTCAGCAGAGATGCTCCCTTATCTCATCTTAGAGGAGATGAGGAGGGAGCTGGGAGCTGCAGAGACCCACATGCAGGTGGTGTCTTTCTGCACAGGCCCCACCCCCCCCACCCCCGGAGCCTCTTCCCTCCTCCCTTGGGCAACTTCCATGCAGAGAGACACAGGAAGCAGAGAAGGTGTAACTGACTCCCTTGAGGTGAAGCTTAGGGCCTGTGAACTTGTGATTCGAGCTCTCTTAAACCAGGCTGCCCCTTTTCGGTTAGGGCTGTGTTTGTATTTGTGTTAATGGTTACCTCTATTAGAGTGTTGCTCTGTCTGGGACTTAAAGCACACACAGCATAAAAAAGGCAGCTCTGCCTCCCTCCCCAGCTTGGAATAGGCACAACTTCTGGGAAGAAACCCGTGGGTCCCTTCTGTCTTCTTCGAGTTGAGCTAAAGCTCCTTGCTTCCTCTGGTTATAATCCCACAGTGTCCCTGTATCCTTTTAACAAAAGACCCCAAATCGCCTGCCTGCCCTGGTTTTATAATCCCTTCTTTTTATCAGAAAGCTGCAAGTCAATAGTAAGAGTAGGTGTGGAAAAGGAAAGCCATTCACACTTTGCCTCTTCAATGACAATCAGCCTAATTTCTCCCAATTATTTCACCAATGTTTAGCCTGTTTGCATAGCTAAAGCAACACTCTTCTTTTTCTATATCAACCTGGGATAGTGCCTGTGACTAGAATAGAATTGGGAAGCTCTGGTCAGTGTATTGGTTATTGTAGAAAGTGGATCAGAGACTATCTTTGGGGTTTTTCTAAGTCCTGTGGGTCCTTCCAAGCAATTGTAAAATTAATGAATGCCCAAATTTCACTAAGGCCGTATCTGTAGCTATAAGGGAATGCCTACCATACAAACTGCAGCATCATTTAATGCTTAATTTACTAATTTAATGCATAATTTCATGTGTTGGTGGGTGTCTCTATTCATTACTGGTGATCATGGGTGACCTGTCATTAACCATTCACCATCAGTGGGAAAAATGCTTAGACATTTTCTAAGTTTTTTTTTTTCTTTTTTTCTTAACAAAATACAAGGTTACACCCAGCACAATTCATTTAACAAACAACTATTAAAAACATGTGTGCTTACCACTTTTTTAGGTATTTATTTGTGGGTATAAATACAGTTCCTACATTCAAGGAACTCAGATTGGGGCTGTGGGGAGAGAAACTAAGGAGATAGAGCATCCTGTAGCGTGTGCTCTGATAAAGGTGAGCCCAGACTGTGGTGGCAGAAGGAAAAGAGGGAGAATCCTCGTGGGAAGTGATTTCTCATGAGGAATTAGCCAAAAAGAAGAAAGTCAGGAAGAGCAAGAGCATATGAGGGCTGGGCGCAGCACCTGCACAGGTAGCGAGGGAGGAGAAGCCACATTCAATGTTGGAATGCAACAAAGCCTTATGGGCCCAAAGTAGAGGGTCTTAAGAGAATTGTCATCTAAATGCTGCCCTCTGGTCCCTCTTGGTCCCCGCCATTGTAAGACCATTGCTCACGGTCACTGTGGAACCTAGTTTTTATTTTTGTCTCTACAAATCCACGTTGAGCCTTTCTGAGATTAGTCCTGGCACAGATAGAAGGAGCTCTGGACCTGGAGACAGATGATCCAGAGCCTCTTGCCAGTGGTCTGACTCCACACGGTTCGTTATCTCCTTATCTGTAAAGTGGAGATTCATTCACTAATTCAGCAAACATTTAGCAAGTAGGTACCAGGCACCAGACCCTGGGTGGGTCATAACGGTAAAGTTGAAAACAGACAGGACATGACTTCTGTCCGCATGAAGCTGACATCATAACTTCGGCCCTACATCTTTAAGGACATCTTTAAGGACCAGCATAGATAGGGGGTATGTATGTGTCAGCGTTGAAAAACATAAAGCACTGTGAAAGTGAAAAGCTTATGGCTGAGGGCCGGGGACCCCTGACTCCCACACAGGTCTCTGAAATCGCTCCGTCAGCACTGAAGGACATTTGGGGATGTAGAGAGTGTGAGAAACCTAGACAGATGCTGAGTGTACGTGGGCTGAGCTTCCCACAGCCCATCATACCATTTAAAGAAGAAACTGGGTGTGATCTGTTAGCCTGTGGGAGGAGCTGTAGCACCCAACAGAGGTGGCACCAAAGGCCATGTTTCCAAGGACACGGGGGAAAATGCACCTTCTTCCCTTCCATCTGGGACACCATCAGCATGTCACGCACACTGACATGAGCAGAGGCTCGCTCCCAGTTCAAGGCATTAGTCAGTTGACAGTACAAAGCTGTGGTTCGGTGTCACAGATGAGAGGCACAGTCTCAGGGTTCTCCTGTCTCGGGGTTCACAGGGAGCACATGCACTTTGCATCCTAGGCAATACAAGTACTTTCTGGAAAATGTAAAAGTGTGAACGGGTAATCATCTCACTTTGAATAAAGAACCTTTCTCAGCCCAGACATTAAACTCAGAATCATAAAGTCTCACAACTCAGAAGCAACTTTAGAGGTTCCTCCATTGCAGCTCTGCTTCTAATTATGTAGATGAGGAAACCGAAGCTGGAGGAGGCGAATTGGCTTTCTTATGATCTCTCAGCATCTTAGAGGCCAAGAGTAAAATCCTTAACCGATTTCTTAAATCCCTCTTATCCCCAGGTATGTCTGATATCGGGGGTAAGATTACCATCCCCCAAGGTGATTCATAAGGGGAAGTGAGAATAAATGTAGATAAGGTTAACATAATGTTTGAAGTGTAATTACCTTACTACTACCATTCCAACTACACGCCCTTCCTTCAGGGTTGTGCCGTTAGCCTTGAACAGGCTTCCTGGTACTCTCCTCACTAAAAGAAATTATTACATTGCTTCTCAGGGGCCAAGACATCTCAGGTAGTAAACTCTAAAGAACTTGTTCAGTCGTCACAGCAACTCCGAGGTAGCTGCTACTATTATCCCACATTTGCAAGGCGAGGGAGGTACCAGGTCACTAGCTTGCCTGGGGGTCAGATGGCTGGCTGCACAGCCAAACTGGGACCCATGCCAGGCATCACCCCCATAGTGCACTGCCCCACACTTGAGTCCGCCTGCATCCCTGGCCGTAGGAAGGGGCAAGCTTTGTTCATCACCTGTTAATCTTGATTCGGTTTAGTAAAAATTAACAAAAGATTCTAAGAACTTGTGTGGATTTACAGAAACTCCCATTCTGGCCGTGTATACCCAGAGGTTTCAGAAGGCCATAGAGAGAGAGTGAGCCCATACAGAGCGCTGCATGGGGGCACAAGGGCACTACCTCAGCTTGGAATTTGCCCGGCCATAAAGTCTATTTGGGCCATTTATAATCTCAGCCTTGGTTACAGCTTCATTTTTTCAGGCCAAAACTATCGAGCTGAACTTAACGTACCAGCAACCACATTTTCCATCAGTAGGAAAGAATACATTTCAAAACAAAAATAATTATTTTGAAATAATTAAAAACTCAACAGAGTTGCAATTAATAGTACAAGGAGTGCCGTGTCCCCTTCACCCAGGAAGTACATTTTCAAAAACAAGTCAGAACTGATTCGTGGAATGTCTGTGACATTAATGCTTTAGATCCTTCTGCACAATCAGTAATCCTGCTCGAAACTTGCCATAGACCAGCAGCTGTTCACTGCGTCTTCCAATACAGAGAGCAAATACAAAGGCCATATTTTTGGCGACTGAAAACCAAAGGACTAGGACCAGAAATTCTCGGCTCATAAAATGTTTAATAGACCCATTTTCTTTCTTTGGGTTGTTAAGAGTTTTAACCCTTCTGTAAAGCCTTCAACAACTGTTTTGAAGCATGACATCACCTGGGAAGCTCTGGTAAGGCAGTTTGCAGCCTGTCAAGCATGAAGACACGAGCTCCTTAAAATAGAGTGAATCCCCGGTGTAGTTGGCAATGACGATAGACATAGATCACTGGACTCTGGTGACGTCTGGGTTCTGCGCTGGCTTCACCATTCTTGGATCATAAGGCCCTTAATTTATCTGCTTATTCTCTCCCTTTGTCAGACAGGAATAGCAGCAGCAGCCCATCTGTAGTCCTGCTTGCTTAGGTATTGTTCCTAGTCTTTGAAATCCTAAAAAAGGCACCATGGAGTATATTCAAAGCGACAGCTCCATCGTGGTTGCATCAGACAAGTCAGGAGAATCTGAACAACGTGCTCTACTTCTGTCATCCCAGCCCAGAGGGCAGAACCAGGCATAGACCCAGGCCCTATTATCCAGAACAGAATGTCACATGCAGGCCATATGACAGCCACAGCAGGTCATCTGGAAGAAGCGGCCAATGTTCCAAAGACAGGCTGAGTCCTTTGGCATCTCGGTCACCCCTTGGAACCTTGAGCCCTTCCTTTGTCTAGAATGGTTGATTTTCCTGGAGGCTGAAGGGAAGCAGCCAGGCCTGGCTAGGACTGTGCCTGTTGGGGAAGTGGCCAGGGAAAAGGCTTTTAATTTCTCCTGTCACTAGTTACCCTGGAAAACTCCCATTGTTCATTTCTGCTACAACAGTCTTCACCATATGTGGTTTTTTGTTTTCTTTTTCAGTTGTAGAGGTTTCTGTGTGTTTTATATTTTCACGAAGTCAGCCCTTACCGTGATCTCTTAAGAAGTTGATGATTTCATCATCTTCCAGGGTAGTATAGATCTCTCTACTGAGTATGGGGCTTACCCTCTCATTAGTTTCTTATGTTACTTTCACTTTAAATGAGGATTGTTTCTAGTATAATTTCACTTTAAAAAATATTACTGGATTTGAATTTAGGGCAGACAGGCAAAAACTTGTAGGCAAGTTGTCACTAGAATTATGCTGCCCGGAGCAATGGTTCTGATCAGAGGTCAAATTCTGGGATCCCTGCTCAGGTTGGTTTAGAATTGGCAAAGACAGGTTGGATCCTGTTTTCTGTCCCTTCCTGCCCCACTCTTTTTAAGTTCAGTTCCTTTTTGAATTATTAATATGTGACCGGAAGCATTACCAATTTGGATAGATGTTGGTATGCTTCACATTAGGAAAATCCAGACTTAAAACTGAAAACCTTGCATGAGAGGTGCTCTAACTTTCAGAAAACTTCTTTAAATCTCAGATTTATTATGCACATAAAATACACTTAAAATAAAGAGAATTGGCCCAACTTTTAAGAAGACGCTGATTTTAAGAGCAAAGCACTAATCATGAACCCACGAGTCCCTGTAGTCCCTGCCTGCCCTTTACTCTCCCATCATGGGGTGTATCGACGCCTATCTGTTTTTTGTTTTCTTCTAACAGAAACTAGCCCTTAGAAAAATCTTATAAATGTATCCACACTGATTTCTGGCTTATGTTATTCTGCTCTAGCCCTACCTACTTTATAACTGGGGGAAAAGGCCAATAGCCGAAGAAAAGAATTCCCCATTGCAGAATTTCAGGCATGCACCAGCTATTGGACAGCCTGACTTTTTATTTTATATTTATTTATTGAGCAGTGGGGAGACAAGTAGGCCTCTTCTCTGCCTGTATGCCCTGCTCCCTAATCTCAGAAACAGCTCTGTTTTCCTTCCATTTGTTGTGAGAAAGCTGCAAAATAAGCAGGAGTTTCAGTGGGGAGAGAAGGGTGACAGGAATCACTCAGTCCTTTGGCCTGGGTTGCCCATTTCTCCCGGATCAAAGAGCAGTTTATTAATGATGGGTAATTGTGACAAGAGGCGTCTATTGCCTTTTATAGAGAACCTCTTGATTTCTCAACACCTGAGTGAAACTCATGGCTGGGGCTAATGAGGAAGGATTGTGTGCCAAGGCTGTAGGAGAAGGATGATAGATTCAAGACTCAGTGCTGGGGGGTGGACAGCTGTCCACTTTGATGTGGCACATGTGCCATAGCTGCCAGTGTGCTACCTCCTCCATCGATTTATTTCTCCCTCTTTTCATTAAATACTGACTGAGGACCTTCTGGGTGCCAGGCCCCCTGCCCGACCCTGGCAGTAGAGGACCATACTTCCTCAAACAGCCCAGCTGGGTAGAGAAAAACGTGAAGATAAGCAGCATTGCAATGAGCTATACGTCCTATTAAAAAAGTACTGACATAGTCTCATAGCAGGATTACTCATCCTGGGCAGAGCAGTGCGATTGGGGGAGAGGAGTTCAAGGTGGGGAGGACTGCAGGAGGTGGGAGCGCCAGGGAATTTTAGAGCTGGTGAGTAGACAGTTTCCAGGAAGGGTATTTTAGAGGAAATCGTGTGTGCAGACGGCACAGCTTTGGGATCAAAGTGGAGAAGCATCAGTAGGTGAAACGGAGAAGCTGACAAGAGTCTAATAGCAAAGGTCCTTGTAAATCTTGGAAATGAATTTAGACTTTACATATAGGCCTTTGGGAACCATTAAAGTGCTTTTAGACAGGGAAGTAACATGATACTGTTTGTGTTTTGGAGAGATCATTCTGGTGGCTCTGTGGAGAATGCACCAGAAATCTAGGAGAGCACAAACCAGCCAAGGGTAGATTCTAGATCAGCAAAAAAATAGAAGCAATAGGATGTACTGACATCGCATGAGAGGATGATGGAGAGAGAGCAATCTGGGATGGCTCCCAGGCTTAAGTCACTCCAGTGACTGAGTAGGATATGAAAAATGTCAATAACAATAATGACAATAGTTAGAATTATTGGATTCTCACCAGGTGCAAGGGGTTTGGTCACATGTTTACACAGGATATTATCTTGCTGTGTCATTGTCATAATATTAGCACTATTATTCTCATTTTAGGTAGGAAAACTTGAGAGATTGAGAGGTTAAGTTTTAATAACATGTCCAAGTTCACATGTCCAGTATGTAGCAGTGCTTGGCTTAGAATTGAGGCATGCTGAGCTGTGGGCCTGTGCTCTCCAGGGGATTTATAGAAGGATAAGTCAAGGTAGATTATCTTAAGTTCAGTGTTGGACTACTGAGTCTAAATTGCCAGTGTTTCACTGAGGCAAAAGTATCTAGTGAATTTAGACAGCTAAATGTGGAGCTAAGGAATGTGATCTGTGCCAGCCATCTGGGTTTGGGTTGTAGAGAATTGGTAGTGGTGAAGAAGGGTTCCGTGTAAGCAACTTCCCGGAGATCCAGTGGAACCATGAAGAATCACATCCAACGGGTGGGTATATTAGCACCAATCTGGGCAGGTTGATGAAAAAGAATAGCTAGAAAGCAAGGGAACTAGGAAAGCCAGAGGTGATATTTCAGGATCTGATGAAATGGCCAACATGATTAAATGCCTCAAGGAGATGAAGGAAGATTTAAAACAAGGATGGCCTTGGATTTGGAAAATAGTTGGATAGTAGACAGGGGTTAAAGTTAGGCTAAAGTGGGCTAAAAATGTAATGAAAAGTGAGAAAGTAGAGACTATGGGTTCAGACTTCTCTTCAAAGAAGCCTGGCTGGAAAAGGAAGTAGGAGAGGGAGATATTGAAGGCAGCCCAGGTCAGGGAAGCTGCTGTTCAGAATGGATATCCTCCCAGATTCTCATGTGCCAGCAGAGATTCAGCTGGTGGAGGGTGAGTCAGAGAGCTGCGGTGTCATTTCCTTAGCATGCTATGGGGCAAACTTTTAGGTGGTTAATTATAAGATGTCATTAACCAAACAGTGCTAGAAGCTTCTTCCTCTAACTTGGGAACCCACTTTCCCAGAAGGAGGAAGAATCTCAGAGTCAAGGGCCTTTCAGCAACTTCTTTCTGGCCCAGAGTAAGAGAGGATGCATTTATTTGTTTATACATAGCATCTGGACCCTAAGCCTGTGATCAGGAGAGGACTGGGTAGGAATGGCATAGGGTAACTGTAAAGATTCCTTAAATGGAAGAACTGATGCTCCTCCAAGACACCCCATTAGCCAAGAGTCACTTAGCGAGCCTGGATAAAAGTAGCTACCCACTCTGTTCAAGGGAACCCAGAGTACCCTGCCCCAGCTCTACTTATGAGTCTTCTGGAGTTTGTAAATATCTACTGATGGTTCCTAGTCTTGTCTTCTCACCACAAATGGGAGGTGAAAGAAGGCCTGGCAGTTCAGTTACCTTTTCCTACACCAGAAGTTATACCATCAGCCTAGTTACCATACCACTCCCACTAAACTGATGTGATCGCTTATTAAAATCCAAAGCCCTACACAAAACACAACTTAGAATTTAGGCATGTGGACACTACATAAACCTAAACCTTTCTTTTGTAATTGCCCTTCAATTGTAACCTTTTTGTCTTGCTAGGCTCCAGTTGGTAGAAATTAATTTGCTTCTCTTGCTTCTCTTTTAGTCTACCTAAACCCATCACTCCTTTTTCATTTGGTCAGTGGGGCTATCATGAGCTGTTGGCAGTAGATCTGTAATTCCCGTGAATCCAGGTACATCATCCTCATCTACTGTAATGTGACAATTCTCCCTTACCCCTCGAGTATCATATACTCCACAGTCAGTAGTGCCCTTCATGCTGCAGGTCGAGTTCCACCTACTCTTCTTCCTTTAGTGCACAGCATTCTCAAGTAAAAGCATCGGTCCTGTTTGGGACTAGAACCGCAGGTACCCATCCTCCTGGGGTCACCTACCATCTGTTGTTTGTATAATAGTATTATATAAATCTAAATGAGACAGGAGTCTTACACTGAGAGATTCAGCAGTGCTGTGTAATTTAGGACACATGGTTGATTCTTTTACTTATCCTTCATTCACAGTTCATTCACAGTTGTCTCACATATTAACAATAGTGAAACATACTTGACTCATGGGACTGACAAAAAGCTTCCCTAGGCTCTGAAAAATGAGGAGGGCTTAACCAGGCCAAGGATGGGAGGCAAGAAGGGTCATCTAGAGAGAAATTAGGAGCAAGGATTGATAGGTGGCATACCACATTACAGGGCCCAAAACAGAGCCAGGTGGAAGTGCCACAGGAAAAGGGAGATGGAGGCTCAAGGTAAGACTGGGCAGGGAGGCAGGATTCAGAACATGAAGATCTGTGAAGGTCTCATGAAAAATATTTGGGCTTTATCCTAAGACTAATAGAAAGTTATTGGAGGATTAAGTGTCCATGATCAGGTTTATATTCTGAAAAGGTAATTTTTTCCTCTCTTTTTTTTTGAGATGGAGTCTCACTATGTCACCCAGGTAGACTGCCATGGTGTCATAGCTTGCAGCAACCTCAAATTCTTGGGCTCACAAAAGTCTCTTGCCAGAGTCTCCCGAGTAGTTGGGACTACAGGCACCCGCCACAACTCCCAGCTATTTTTTGGTTGCAGTTGTCATTGTTGTTCAGTTGGCCTGGGCCAGGCTCGAACCTGCCAGCCTCGGTGTATGTGGCCAGCGCTCTACTCACTGAGCTACAGGCACCAAGCCTAAAAAGATAATTCTTATTGCAGCCAGAAAATGAATGGGGTAAAAGCAAGGGGCAGACAGCAAGGTGGGCAAACTGTCAGAAGAATGCGATACAAGAGAAAACAAGGAAAGTCAGTGTTTGGAAAGCTATGAATGGTCAACTGTCTAAAGCTACTAAGCAATCAAATGAAATAGGACTGGAAATTTTCTATTGCAAGTAGGTACCTGGAGGTCATTAGTGTCTACCAGGAGAGGAACTGTAATGCAGAAAGCAGAAGAGTGAGCAGAAGGTGAAGAAATGAGGACAGTGAGAATACAAAAGTTCTTTCCTTGCCTGTGAAGAGAAGGGAAAAGACAGGTGATGGCTAGAGGGGGCTTTGAGGCCACAGGAAATTGCTTCCCTTTTTTTAATTTTTTCAGGGGGGGGAGACCTGGACATAATTCAATGCTGGTAGACAATATTTAATCATTGAAAAATTACAGAATAAACCAGAGAAGAAGAAAGATAATCAATGTCTTTCTTTTTTAGAAGAGAGTGAAGGGATTGGGTGGAAAGCACAAGAGGAGGAGTTGATGTATTTGGTGAAGGGCAAGGGGAAAATTGAGGAAGTTCCTTTCATATGGCTTCTATTTTTTTATGTGAGGTAGCTGTGAGGCAGGGGAAAAGGAGGGTAGCAGACTGCAGAGGGAAGGCAGATCAGGGCCTTGAGTGAAGTGGAAAAATTTTAGGCTTATTCATTTGGGGAATAGGCAATATTACTAGAGAAGCATAAGATCTCTGTTGTTTTTCAGTGCTATTTGTAGTGGAAGAACAAGAATTCTGTTCTGTCACAACCAAATTGCTCAAGATGTGCTTGTTATCACTAGTGCTCAAGCTGCTCTAGGGCAGGTGCAGAAGGTGAATGGCTGAAATTACCCAAAACAAGACTTGGCAAGACAGTCTGACAAGGACATGGAGGGTGAGAGAGTCAGGAACTTAAACAGAAGTATTATGGAAATGACTGACCATTGATGAGTGTATCTAGATGGATAAGGAGGTATGTTGGCATCAGATAAGACTAAGGATGAGAAGAAATGAGAACAGTTAGTGAGCTGAAGGCCCTGATGAGTAGAAAGAGAAGTCGTGGTGAAAGTGGTCAGACCCCCAAGCTGGAAGGACAAGAGATGAGGATGAGAGCACATGGTGATTGTCTTTATGATATTTGAGGTGAATTCCCAGTATGGAAACCTGGGGTGGGGCTACTAAAGTCTTTGAAAGGCTAGAGAAAATGACTGGGAAGTATTGTGGAAGAGAGAGAAAAGGCAGAACCGCAAGAAAAGACTTTCCATGGAGCCTCAAGGTCTGGAAGAGTCATTGGGAAGCTAGAAGAAACAACACTTCTCTTAGATCCTGAGGTGGCTGGAGTATGAGAGTCTGCACAGATCTTTCTTGAGAGATGGCATCTCCAAAGAGGGCCAGGGAGAGAGCTTTCAAATCAACATGGTATCTCTCTGGGGTCTTTGAGCAAAGAATAAAGTAAGGTCTTCCCCATTTCTGCAATATTTTTTGATCTAGGATTCATTAATTTCAAATTTGGCCACAATTTTATAACAATAAACAAGAACTTGCATTAACCTCCCCTGTAAATTCTTCTCCCTAACGAATAACTTTTCTGTATTTTTAGTTTGGGTCTGCTAACAGATAGTCTCCTGAGTTTTTATTTCTCTTACAGATCTTTATTTTGCCTTTATTTTTAAAGAATATTTTTACTAGTCATGGAACTCTCAGCTGGAAATGTATTTTCTTTTAGTACTTTAAAAAGGCCATTCCATGGTCTAATGACTTCCATCGTTTCTTTGGTAAGTCACAAGTCAATATTAGCCTTGCTTCATTGAAGGTATTATATCTTTAGCTTTTAACATTTTAAAAATTTGTCTTTGCTTTAAGCAATTTAACCATAATGTGTCTACATGTGATTTTCTTTGTAATTAGAAGTTCTCACATTTTCATGAATGTGTGGCTTATGATTTTTTGTCACTTTTGAAAAAGAAGGCAGCCATCACTTTGTTGAGTATTGCTTGTGCACATTCTCTCTCTTCACTCTCAGGGACTCCAATTTTAGATGTTTTAACAAGCTTCTATATCTCGTACTATCTTGTCTTTTTTTCCCCAGTATTTTTGCTTTCCATATTTCTGTCTAATAACTTCCATTAAACTATCTCTCTGTTCTATCTTTAGTTCTGAAAAATATGTTGATAAACACATCTATAAAATTTTAGTTACTTTGCTTTTCAATTGTAGAATTTTTTTATCTTGGTTATTTATGGGCCTTGTTCTAGTGGGCTTATGTTCTCTCTCTCTCTCTCTCTCTCTCTCTCTCTCTCTCTTTTAGTTGTAGTTCTTGGAATGTCTGGTGATTGCTGCTTGAGTGTTGGTCATTGCACGTAATACAACTACAATCTCTGGATGATATCTTTTTCTGGAGAGGTTCCACTTTTATCTTTTCTGGCAAGTGGGTAGAGTGGGGGATTATGTCCATTCACTCTGGTGCTAAGCTTCCTGGAGATCAGGTTGGAATTTTTAAAGTTTGGTTCATTGCATGTTTTTCTGTTCTCCTAGGGCGTGGGTTACAGAAGTTCAAATGAGAGCCTTTGATTACTTACTAGTACTTCTTGGTGTGTTCTAATTTTGAGACTGTCAAAAATTTAACTCCTCTTTATAGCTCCACTCATTTTGATAGAGCCTAAGGAGTAGCAAGTCCCATAAGGTAAATTGAAATAAGTGCTGAGTGTGGAACTCAGTTCTTTGCACCTTCCTTCTCTCAGGGATCCTGCTGATCAAGGGCTGGGTTGTCTTGGTGAATCTGAACTCCTTTTAAGAGCTTTACTCATTATATGTAAGATTTAACACCAGGAATATATGGGAGAACACCATATAAAGTACCAAAAAGTGACAGAATAATTACTCAAGTATCTGTGCTTTCTGTCTGACAACCTCGTGTAGTTATGATCTTTATTGTAAGCTTACATTGGAGGAAGTTTCCTTCCTCCTCTTTGGAGGCATCTTCATTTGCTTATGCCATTACTTCCTGGCTCCAGGACCCTGTTTAAGTTGTTAGTGGTAGGGCTTTATGCCATTACTTCGTGCACTGTGAAGCTGCACCTTACTCTCTAGTGATACTCCTATCATTGGTATGATGGCATTCCTTAACAGTTCTGCAAATAGTTGCATGAGATGAAAGAGGGAACATTTCTCTTTTTTTTTTCTGTCCTTCTTGTCCAAGAAAAGATAATTATAGTAGTCATGATGATATTCACTAAAATTTACTAAAGATTTACTATCAGTTAGATGCTTTATGCAAATGATATTATTTAATTCTAAGAAGAGCCTAAAAGGGAGTAAAGATAATTATTCCCACCTTACACTTGATTAAACCAAGGCTTAAAGAGATGAAGCCAACTTAAACACAGTCCCAGAGCCAGGTAGTAATGGCATAAGCAAATTTGGATTCAGATTTTTTCTAACCCCAAGGTCCATGTTCTTTTCTAGAAATTTTGTCCTGCCTCTTGGCTCACCCTCAATCAACATAAATAGTTTCACTATCGCAAGTTCTGGAATCCTGAAATACATTCTTAAATAAAATGAAAGCTAAATATGCTTAGGGGTTTATATGCAAGTATATCTCCTTTCTGGTATATTTCTCTCAGGTATTTACAGATTCCTCCTTCCTCCATCCTGCTTTACTTTGATATATGTATAACATTAAATACTTCCATTTATAACTTCTATGGCAAATCTGAAAGTAATTTTAAAAAATAAAGCTTTATGCAGAGACAGGAAGCAGTTAGTGGTAGGGCTTTATTTTTGGAGGATTAGATTGGCGGGAGGCGGGGTGTGGGGAGAAATTGCTTTCTGCAGTGTCAGATGAATGAGTTATAGGAAATGATAGCTCAGCTGGCAGCTTGGAACTTGCTCGTGAGTCAGCAGTGACTCCATCCTCAGCCTTAATGCTGGGATCACACTATTCCTGGTGAGACCTCCTCCCTGCCCAGCTGTCTGGGACACAGAGCCTCTGCCTACGTGATGTAAGCCTCTTACCTGTCATGGAAGAGAACTATATTTTTCTTTTTATGCAGATAGTATTTCTACATTTCTTTTGGATCGATTGGTCTTGCTGATTCTTTTTCCTGATATCTGACAGAAAGATCCAGTGACTTTCTATCTAGAGCAGCAGTTCTTAACCTGTGGGTCATGACCCACAGGAACTATATTAAAGAGCCCGCAGCATTAGGAAGGTTGAGAACCACTGATCTAGAGGATGATGTTTGGGATGGTGCCTCAGCAGAAGCTAGTTCTTAGGGCAACATTTTGTACTTTTATATTACTTCAACTTTCTAGTGTCTTTATGAATGATATTACATTGTGGAAAAGCAAAATGGGAAGACATTGCTTCAGAACAAGTGACAGACAGAAAGAGGCCCTCTTGTCAGGACAGTTGAAAACAGGTGCAGGTGGCACAATCAGCATGGTTCTTAGGTTAGAATGGTAGAATTGTGGATGAATCTTTTTTTACTTTATTGTGCAGGTTTGATCAATAGGTGCAACGTACAAAATTCATTCTAAAAGTAGCCCGTTAGTATTTTATTCATTTATGGGGAAAAATTGGCCCAATAGCCTTAATATTTTGGGACATCTCCTGAGGCCCTCTTCAGACTCCTAAAGTCAGTCTGGCAAAACTGAGGATTCTCCAGTAGGAAAAAGGTAACAGGGACTATCTTTCCTCAGAATTTGATATGTGCCAGGTATGTGGTTCCTTTTCACCCCAAAGAGATGGTGCTATTCTATTTTACAGATAATGTAATTAAGGCTCAGAGAGACTGAAGAAGCTTTCCCAGGCAAAGTAGGTAGGGAGTGGTAGAGTTTCATCTATACCGAAGTCAGACAAACCCTGAAGTCCACACTTCTTCAACTTGAGTACCAAATAATGCCACCATGCTTTTTAGAAGGCATTTTAAATGTGTTACCTTACTGCTGGATTGTTATTTCATTCCTAAGAAAAATTTTATTGTGCAGTGTTCTCTCCTTGCAAACTAGGATTCGAATCTGACATATACTTGGGTTCCTCTCTAGTTAGAGGCATATTTGGAGCCCTGCATGGCAGGCATGTATGTACTGTGTGTTTCGCATTAGGACTACAAAAAAGGCACAGTCAGTACCTGGTTGAGCAGTTGGACTCTTCTGAAATTTGAAGTAATTCTGCCCATCTCCCCTAAAGTTCTCAGGTACACGAGACTGAAGATAAAGCTAAATGTTTTGCTGTTCAGTATAGTAGCTGGAAGTGACAGTTTTGGTTCAGCAAGGCTAAGCAGAGCACTTACTGCCTCACAAAATAGCCATCGCATTGGCCTAACGGGACCCTAATTTATCTTTTTAATAAGTTAATAACATTTGAAGATCTTTTTAAATTGTTACTGTTTTACTGTACAGTTAATGCTATGTGTTGACAACTTTATGGAGGTATTGATATATAATAAACGGCACTATTTAACATACAATTTAATGAAATTTAACATCTGTGAAACATCACTTCGATAAAGAGGATGAATATATTAATTCCACCCCCCAGATTTTTCTTGTAATGCTGTACTTTTGAAAGGAAAACCCAGTCATTTATTTTCTGTATGTAAGTTGGTGAGAAGAACCTAGAGAAGAACTCAGTTCACGCGAGGCCAGACTCCAATGTTGCCTTAATTAGTGCTGTGAAATTCAGTGAGTCCCTTAATTTTCCCAGCCCCAGGTTTTCTCATCTGAAAAATGGAGGGTGGGGGTGAACTCAATGGTCCCTAAGGTCCCCTGCACTCTACAGTTCAATAAAGCTAAGAGGACAATCACACTTAGAGTATTAGTCTGTGTCTAAATGGTTTTATGTAAAATGGAGACTTCCTCAGTGGCCTGGTGTCAGCTGTGCTGCATCATCCTTGCCCTGCTTTGTTTGAATGGTTATCATGAAATCATTTTGTTTATTTCAATGCCTTTTCACCCCTATTCAAGGTCATTCATGTCACTGTTTCCATGTTGGTCTTACTAAGCTTACGGACCTACGGACCTAAGAATTCAGGGCTAAAGCTTGGGCAATGCTGGGAATTTGACAACACCATAAGCAAACAGCTGGGGAGCGGGTGACAGGATCATCAGCTCTCTGCCTATTTGGGGGGCAGATTGAGCATTTTGTTGGGGGCAGAGACAAGCTGTATTGGACGTATTTCGGGACTGGAGGAAGGGATGCAGATTGGAGTTTAATTAAAATTCTACTCCCAACTTTGTCCATCTTCTTGCCAAGTCAGCAGCCAGCATTTCTGTTCATGGTTCTGGTGATTCTGCTGTGATGACATACATTTACCTCAAAAATTCCTGCAAATGTGCCTAAAACGTCAATCTGCTCACCAGATGCTTTAATCAGGCCTGGCAGGCTGCCATCTTTTTGCCTGTGTTTTCGGAGATACCTGATCACCACCACCAGCATTCCCAATGGGAGGGGTCTTTGGAGGGAGCCAATGGTGAAAACTGAGCTGATTACAAAGGAGAAAACACTTTTATCACAGCAATGAGATCTTTGCAAACTGCTTCTGTTTTCTAGGTAGCTCAGGATTTCTGAGGAGGAGCTGCTCTGACTTCCTCTCAGCCCACCATGAGGGTCTCTCTGTTCTGTGCCTACACGCTGCTCCTGATGGTCTCCCGGTTGAGGGCAGTCAGCTTTCCCGAAGATGACGAGCCCCTTAATACTGTCGACTATCACTGTAAGTCATCTCAAGAACACTGGCCTTTTCTGAGAAGTAAGGTTTTTGTGTCTTCATTGGCTAAGTGTATTCACTTTCAGAAAGAAGGAAAGAGAGATTTTTATGCCTTCAAACTGTTTTGCATGTTAACTTCTCTGTAATCGTCTCCTAGTGTTCAGAGGCAATGGGACCATTTTACTGGGTGCATTTCACAGCAACCCACATAGAGGTTATATATTTTCAGTTAAAAAGACCATTTGCTGACATTTGTTGTCTTTTATTCATTTATATTCAAGACCGTATGAGAAGAATTTAGTTAAAACCCTTCTACAACTAGTATATACAGCTAATCAATGCTGTATATTGATTCTTCAGCTCCATAATCCTGACTGATGGTTTAGCCCATTTTTACTTGCAGATTCAAGGCAATATCCGGTTTTTAGAGGACGCCCTTCAGGCAATGAATCTCAGCACAAGCTGGACTTTCAGCTGATGTTGAAAATTCGAGACACACTTTATATTGCTGGCAGGTAATTTTCCTCTCGTTGGTTTATTAGATTAAAATTCTTTTCTCTTGTGGCGCTTGCATTAATGTGTCTAGTTCATGGAAAACTAATATGTGATTGTGATCAAAAATTGCAAGTAACCAGAAATATCCACTGAGAAGAGTCAGTGTTGTGTACTAGAAACAAAATACAGAGGTAAAGCCTTCAGCAGTGCTATTTTATTACTGCCATCAAAAAAAATCATACACCATTCTTTTTTCCCTAAGGCAGCAGGGAAAAAGAAAAAGACTTTTTTAAAATTCTTTTTTAACTTAGAATTATTCAAGCAAATATTAGAAATATGTCTATGCTAATACCAGGGAGCAGTTTGACCCATGCCTGCAGAGGATAGCTTATTCTCCTCTCTGACTATAGTGATATATAAAAGTATCTCACTAATGAAAAAGTATTATTCTTTGCTGGCTTTGTTTGAGACAGAGAAAATCCAGATGATCTCCAAAACACAATAAAGGCAGATCTGTAAAAATAAAATAAGAAGCAGCTTAACATTTTTATGTATTCACATGAAATGACTTGTTGCCTTATATCCAACAGGGATCAAGTTTATACAGTAAACTTAAATGAAATCCCCAAAACAGAAGTAATACCAAGCAAGGTGAGCAACGGTAGTTAACCACTGTATTTGCATTCCCTCAAAGAACGTCCTTCTCTCCTCCAAAAATATTTCCCAGTAAAATATTTGATTATGCTTGATTGATACAGAAGCTGACGTGGCGATCGAGACAGCAGGATCGAGAAAACTGTGCTATGAAAGGCAAGCATAAAGTGAGTGAAACAGACAAGTGCCTGCTAGATTTAGTCTTTGTGTGGGCTTGATAACCACAGTGTCAGCAAGTGGAATGTCTGATTTTAATTTAATCATTACTTTCTTTAGGATGAATGCCACAACTTTATCAAGGTGTTTGTTCCAAGAAATGATGAGATGGTTTTTGTCTGTGGTACCAATGCATTCAATCCCATGTGTAGATACTATAAGGTAAGTGTGTTTTACTTGCTGTACTCTTTGGGATCACCTTTTCTTCCCTCACTGGTGTGTTGTTAAGAGCTGGATCCTTTCTGTTTTCTAGTTATTTGTTTTACCTCTAACACTATGAAAGAATAAAGACAATTTTTCTTTATTTGCCAATAAAGCAGCATTTTCTTTATTTTACCAATAAAGCAGCTTTGCCTTCCAACAGATACATTGAACAGTTATGACGCCAGCTATTTATTTTTCTTTTGTAGTTGAATACTTTAGAATATGATGGGGAAGAAATTAGCGGCCTGGCAAGATGCCCATTTGATGCCAGACAAACCAATGTGGCCCTCTTTGCTGGTAAGATCTTCAGTGTAATGAATGCAGATGATTAATGACATTGAAGGTGCAAAAGGAATTTAAAGGAAGAAGAAATCTTATAACTTAAATACCACCCTGATATAAGTGTTTCAAAGGCTAAAACCTCTGAACAGATTTCCAAAAGAGAGGAAATTAAAAACAAGGCTCTTTCAGTGCATATTATAGGTATTCTTTTGCCTGGCCCTGTTGTTAACTAAGCCAGTGACCCTTAATAAGTTGCTTAACATTCCAATGTTTAGATTCCTTATTTGTGAGACTGGGTTATGCCTTGGGCCACCCTGTCACAGGTTGATTGCAAGCACCTGGTATAGGTTTACTTGTGTAACTAACAACACAGGTGAAACCACACCAAAGGGTTTAGCCCACCACAGAAGCTCGCGCACTGCTGGATAATTGGATAATCTGGTTGTTTTACCAAAATTATAACTTTGGTTTCAGATGGGAAGCTGTATTCTGCCACAGTGGCTGACTTCTTGGCCAGTGATGCTGTTATTTATCGAAGCATGGGTGATGGATCTGCACTTCGCACAATAAAATACGATTCCAAATGGATAAAAGGTACCTTTGAAGAGCAGTGACATGGGAGTCACCAGGATAGTGGGATGGGCCGGGGTGGAAATAGCAGTTACAGCCATTGGGAGGTTCAGTGCATGAATTTATGCTGTTTATTTAGAACACATACACACTACTCAGGTTTTGAACAGAACTGTAAATGGGGAATGAGAAAACTAGCAGTCATGTCAGAAAAGTAAGTGCTGTAAGTTGTGTAAGATGTTTATCCTGAGTGCACAAAACAGAGAGAGAGAGAGAGATCTGGTCTCTGTGTGCACCCACCTGTCTAACTCAGTGCAGGGAATAGTACTTCCCCATTCTTCGTGGACCTGTCATGGAAAGTTAACAGTGAGAATCGATTAGGCCTTATCTACAGAGTTATTTTGTTCCTCAGAGTCTAGAAATCCAGATTTTTTATTCTCAGTATAAGAGATTTTCTTCCCTAGTTAAATAGGTTAATGAATAAATCTGTTTAAACAAAGACCTTTGCTGTAGTTCAGTTCCCTGGAGGCCTTTTTACAGTCCATTAGCTGACTTTAAAGACGGCGGACTCCCTGAAGCTTGCACACCCATATTCGGGGAGTCCTCAAACCCGGTGGCCTATTGGCGTCCTCGCCTGCCTTGAATGTAACCTGCTGCGTCTGTCAGTCACGCCCAGCAGTCGGGGGTCTGGCGCTAATTGAATTATTCTTTAGGAACCAGTTTGTTTTCAATTTGTCTTTCAGAGCCACACTTTCTTCATGCCATAGAATATGGAAACTATGTCTATTTCTTCTTTCGAGAAATTGCAGTAGAACATAATAATTTAGGCAAGGCAAGTATGCGTTTGACTCGTGTTGTGGACCTGTACTGCATGGCACTGAGACCACTCTGGGAGAGCTGAGGACGCTCTCTGGGCCGGTCTTCCAGTGCTCCATTCAATGCACAGAGGGCCAAGTGCAGAGAGGTGGGTGGCTATCATGAGAGTAATTGCTAGAAAACAATGGCCAGAGTGGGAACAGCAGCCTCCGGCCTTGAGAAGATTTCCTTTTACTTTTTTCCGGCCACCATGGAAAGTGTTCTACAGGTACCCTTGAGCTGTGGGTGCTTTTACTTTTTAGAAATCCATGGATAGTCTATTCTTTCTCAGTGTCAAAAGGAAGAATAGTAAGTGGGGGCCCCATTCAATTTTGAGCATTTCAGTGAAAGCCCATGTGATTGTAAAGCATTGCAACCCTTTCTTTGCATATTTCATTAACAACCCAAGAAGCGAAGTTGGACACAAAGTGCAAGAGTGGTTTTCATTCAGAAAGACAGATAGATGGCTCATTTCTTGGGAAGCGTGTTTGGCAAAATGGGACAATGGCCCTCTTTTCTCATAGGTGAATCTCGTTTACATTCTTGCTGTCCAGACCCCTGAGAGAAGGCTGCTACTAGATTCTTTTGAACCAGATATATCCTTAGCATCATTTTTTTGTCCATCCCTTAAATAGCAGCATTTTGTTTCTATTCCTCGTCCTCGCTCATAGCCCTGTTGCTTTGCTTTTGTCCCCTGGGCAGGCTGTATATTCCCGTGTGGCCCGAATCTGTAAAAACGACATGGGTGGCTCCCAGCGGGTCCTGGAGAAACACTGGACTTCATTTCTGAAGGCTCGGCTTAACTGTTCTGTCCCTGGAGATTCATTTTTCTACTTTGATGTTCTGCAGTCTATTACAGACATCATACAAATCAATGGCATCCCCACTGTGGTCGGGGTGTTTACCACCCAGCTCAACAGGTGAGGGCAGATCCCCAGCGCTTCAGAAGATGTTCTGCACATGCGTGTCAGAACCAAGAGGTGGCCCCTGGCCACCAGCCTCTTCCTGATTGGTTTCCCTTTTTCCAGCATCCCTGGTTCAGCAGTCTGTGCATTTAGCATGAATGACATTGAAAAGGTATTCAAAGGACGATTTAAAGAACAGAAAACTCCAGACTCCGTTTGGACGGCAGTGCCCGAAGACAAAGTACCAAAGCCAAGGTAAAGAAAAAGGTCAAGGCAGGTTTGGTCTTGAACATCTATCCCCGGAAAGCAGCCGGGCCAACCTCCCACACCCGGAAGGGGGCGCTCTGCAGCATCTCAGACCGAGTTAGTAGACATGGCCTTGGGGCCGGTGAGCGGGAGTGTGGGGAATCCACTGATATCATCGCTTCTCCGGGGTTCACGCACTCTCCCTCTTTCCGTCCTGACCTCTTCTTTCAGACTTACTTTACACTTACTCCTTAGATGCAGAATGTGGGCGGTAGGGTGGGGTGGAGTAGGGAGATAAAGCAATACGATTTTCCTTTCAGGCCTGGCTGCTGTGCAAAACATGACCTTGCAGAAGGTTATAAAACCTCCATCGATTTTCCGGATGAAACCCTGTCGTTCATCAAATCCCACCCCCTGATGGACTCCGCCGTTCCGCCCATTGCTGATGAGCCCTGGTTCACAAAGACTCGGGTCAGGTGAGGTTGTGGGGGACAGAGGCTGGCTCCCGCCCAGCCTGTTCTCTTCTGGTCAGCCTTCCTCTGACATACGCCACCTCCTCCTGCAGGTACAGGCTGACGGCCATCGCGGTGGACCGTTCTGCCGGCCCCTACCAGAACTACACAGTCATCTTTGTTGGCTCTGAAGCAGGCGTGGTGCTTAAAGTTTTGGCAAAGACCAGTCCACTCTCTTTGAATGACAGCGTATTACTGGAAGAGATTGAAGCTTATAACCATGCAAAGTAGGTATATTTTACCAGAAGGCACTTCAGCACTGCTCAAAAATTTCTGGTGTGTGTTTCATCTGTTTCTTTTTAGCCGCCTAAATTAGTAATGGTTTGGCAAAGTAATGGGGGTTTTTTTCCTTCACTGAAACATAATACATCCTGTTTTTTTGTTTTTGTTTTTTGTTGGTTTTTTTGTAGTTCATGAGCCCACTAGGGCAAGGAGGTGAGCGGTTGATGAGTTTAAAAACAATTCAGCCCTTGTTTTTCACCTATGGAAAATGAGGGTGTTTTAGTAGCACCCCTTGTACGTTGCAGATATATTTCATGATGCCACATGGCAACAAACAGTTGTAAGTGCACACACATAGAATATGATTCTAGGTAAGCGTTTTCCTCCAACTATTGATATGTAAGAGATTATTTGGGTCATTAAAACAAACAAGAAATAAATGAGAGAAATGGAGCTAAGGAAGATCCAGAAACATCTATCACAGGAAAATTTAAATGCATTAACACGTTCTGCTTTCATTCCCTAGAGTCTAACACAGCCTTCGCAAATGCAATTCCCTTTGAGCCTCTTAACAGGAAAACAATCTTACGAAGCCCTTTGTCCAGCCTGAAAGTTAGCCAGTCATGCAGAGAAGTAGAAGATGAATCTCATAATTGTTTCCCTAACTGTGTACTTGCCTGGTTTGTTACTAAGACTATTCCTTAAGATTTCCCCAGCTCTCAGTAATTGCTAAATCAAACCATACTTGACTGACTAAACATATGGCTCCAAAATGTATTCCACAAAATTAGGTGCAATGCTGAGAACGAGGAAGACAAAAAGGTCATCGCGTTGCAGTTGGATAAAGATCACCATGCTTTATATGTGGCCTTCTCAAGCTGCATTATCCGCATTCCCCTCAGCCGCTGTGAGCGTTATGGATCGTGTAAAAAGTAAGCTCATGTTTCTTTACTTATTCTGGGTGTTGCAGAAAAATAAATCCTTTGATAATAAGGAAATCCAAGTCGCATTCTGTTTGGTTTAACACAGGTCTTGTATTGCCTCTCGTGACCCGTACTGTGGCTGGTTAAGCCAGGGAGCCTGTGGTAGAGTGACCCCAGGGATGCTGTAAGTACACTGTGTCATGTGAGCCGGGATGCACTGTCTTCCCAAGGCTCTCTAAAGCTAGAAACTGTAAAAAACTTCCACGTATATTACTTTGCTTTTCTTTCTTTTTTATTTTATTTTTTTGTATGGGAAAAAAAGAAAAAAGAAAACCTGGAGATGTAAGAAGGGAGATGGTAGATATAATCACACTTAAGGGAAATGGATGGAGAGAAAAAAATAATTATCTTTTACTCTCTTGAACATTGTAGTTGAGAAATTTTTAAAGGAAATAGGTGTTATAGCAAGTTAAGTTGAAATGTTGTGTTTTTTTTTTCTCTCTCTGCCCATTGTTACTAATCAGTCTGTGTTCTTGGTTCTGCTCTGGCTGTCACTCGTGTTCCTATGAAGGTTGTTAACTGAAGACTTCTTTGCTTTCCATAACCACAGTGCTGGAGGATATGAACAAGACACAGAATACGGCCACACAGCCCATCTAGGGGACTGCCATGGTAAGACAGAATCTTCCATTCCCTCCTGGAGCTTCCTTTGACAACATTTGCACGTGGACGTTATTTTACTACCAGTCTTTTTAATGACTTTGGGACACATACCACCTAGCATTGAACTTAAACTTCGCAAAAGCTGAGCTGTTTGTTCATGGGGATACATTAGAAAAGAGTCTTACTTTGTCTTTTTCCTCACCATTTATAATTTTGTAGGAGATCAAGAGAGAGGTAGTCTAACCAGTAGGCTAATCTTTTAATTTATAGTCTTTTTGGTTGTTTTTTGTTTTTCCTACTTTTTTAGTTAATTGGAATTCATAAATTTTTGCTTTCTTTTGGTTACTTTTCACTGATTACTTGTTCCTTTAATTCTTTTAGAAATTTTGCCTACTTCAACTACACCAGATTACAAAATATTTGGCGGTCCAACATCTGGTTAGTTTTTTTTAATTTTTTTGAATTAACAACCTTTTCTTTCCTTCAGTTCAGCATTTTCAGCCCCTTCTCCCCACCTTTTGCGCAGTTTGGCAGCCCTTCATTTTTCTGCTTTGACTCATAATCCCACTGACAGTACCGAAAGACTCTTCTTCCGTAGCACTTCACCCTGTGTAGCATGTTATTGGTTCATCATTGACCAAGGCACATCCTTTATGGAAAACCTACTGAGTTAACATAGACTGCATTCCAGCTGCACGCCCGCCCACCCAAGCTTTCTTCTTCCTCACCCCTTCGCATCGTGAATGCTCCCTCTGGCCATCTGTATTTCACGGATGGTGGAATTTCATTATTCTCCCCATCTCTCTTCACCTTTCCTAAGACCTCGTAAACAAATACACATTTCCCAAAAATGTGTATTTTACGTTTTATAGATTTTTCTTGAATGATTTGTGGTAATCTTGGGAACCTTTGAATGTTGTGGTCTCAGTGGTGTGAAAAGAAGCTTCAGTGGAATGAAGCTGGGTCTCGAAGTATTGAGATTGTATTGAGCCCAGCGGGCTCCCTGTGCTTCTCTGCCTGTGTCTGTTCTGGCACCGTCATCTATGACTGTTGTGCCAGTCTGAACAGGGGTCTCTGAGGTTTTAGCCTCTAAGCATATGCTTACGTTTCGAGAGAAAAATTGTTGGGAATTCATAATAGACATGTTAAAAGGATTACGTCACTGTTGGTCCTATTACTGCTTCTAAACTTGCCAGCAGGTTCATTCCTTAGGGGGAGAAAAAGATGGCTGATCCTGTATATCAGAACGCCCTTGTTCAGTTTGTATATACCATTGCTTTTGCATTAGTTACTGCTAACTCTTTGGAAGAAACTCCCTAGGCGTTTTGGAGGGTGCAGGCGTAGTTTGCACCTGCTTTCACGTTTTACCATGAATGGTAGGGCCTCAAGGCAGTGGATAATATGCAAGTGGACAGGAGGTCCACGGTAAACCTGAATAGCCCCTTGGCAGAGCTGGTTTATCAGCTCCAGGAACTTTGTGATGAAGTTATAGTGTAGCTTCTCCAAGGCAGGCTATCCAGTTTCCAACCATCTCTAAAAGTGCTCTTTTAATACACAAAAAGAACTAAAATGTTTTCTCAGAAAAGATTGAGAAAATAGCAGTTATTCTGCCCTAGGATTTGTTTTAACTTTTTCACAAATATCATTAACAAGCACAGGGGCTTCAATCGGAACATTCTGAGTGTCTTGATTTGAAATCTGTTTAATGTGTCTTTACTGTTAATTTTTAGTCTTTTACAAGAAGGAACCTGATATAGTCTTTCTCAGGTGTGTTTTTGTGAAATCCTAGAACAAGCTTTCTCATAAAATTTACTTAAACTTTACTTGAAAATGCAACAGACCAATCAGAAAGATCTGCTCACACTACCCATGTTAATAAAAATCTGTTTGCCACCACAGACATGGAGGTATCTTCATCTTCTGTTACCACAATGGCAAGTATCCCAGAAATTACACCTAAAGTGATTGATACCTGGAGACCTAAACTGACGAGCTCCCGGAAATTTGTAGTTCAAGATGACCCAAACACTTCTGATTTTACTGATCCTTTATCAGGTATCCCGAAGGGTAAGGCCTCTCCAGGGAACTCATCTCTGACTGCGTGGAAACCTGATCCCAACCTTTGCTGAGGAGTGTGTGGTTTTTCCAGAGCTGGACTCCGAGGAGCTGCTAGGGCTGTGCGTCCACCTCCCCTGACCACAGTCTCTGCGCTTCTCTGTGCTTTTATCTGAGTGCATTCCTTAAAAGATGAAAGAGGTGGAAAGCTGTTAAAGAAGGGCTTGGCGAAGCAGCCACTCAGACAATCTAATCTGTGTTGATTTCTGTCTGAAGCAGCAGAGAGCTTGCTAGAATAGAAGAGAATTTCAAGGGTCACCCCACCAACATAAAAAAACAAAACTCATTAATTGCAAATGTCCTGATATCAGATATTTTGTCTAGAAGCCTTTCTCAATTTCTTGTTTAGCTTTGATTCCAAATGTGTAGGAAAAGGATATGTGAGATGTAAGTTGCTTGAATTCTGCAAGCTATAAAACATAACAGAGCATTTGTCCATAACTATCATTTTCAGCCCATAATAGAAGCAGTTATAAAATAGCTGCTTGTTGAATGAGCTTATTAGATATATTGCCCCAGAAAGAAAAATCTATTATTTAGTGCTTACTGAACTGTGGTATCAGGTTTCCAATCAGTTTTTATGGCACTGCATTGTCATTTATGATTTACGTCTTTTGATTTTAGTTTTATATGTTTTTGTTGTAAACAGTTTTATAATCATTTTTCTTTCTGCTTTGCTTTCTTTAATAATTCCATTTTTTTCTACTTTTCTTTCCTGGTCTTTTCATAATGCCATTGAATTCCATAACCCTGAACATTGATTCCAAACAACTAATGTGCAAAGGCCTTAGTACTAACCCAAAGCAGCAGAATAGTCATAATCACCAACTTAATCTTACTCTGGGATAGCTGTGCCAATAGCACGTAACAGACTTGGATACCTCTTAGACTAACATTTCTTTGATTGGCTGTTAGATGTCTGTGGTTGCACTGAAAATTCCAATAATTACAAACTAACTCTTCTTTTTCTAGGTCTAATTTAAATATTTTCAGATATCTCCAAATGACTTAATGATGTTACTTCATAAATGCATACTGTGTTTCCTTAGACTGTCTAGATGTCTCACATGGCAGGAAATTCAAGAGCGCTTCATCCCAAGACGATATTAAAAAAAAAAGCAAAGCAAACCTGAAAGTCTGTATTCGTAGGTTACAGTGACCAAGCAGATACTTTTAGTATGAACAAATGATAGCTTTAGATTTTAGTTAAGGTAGCATAGTAATATTAGAATAATTTTTTAGCATAGTACATATTTACACACATTCATACATTTCCCCAATCCCAGCAGTTACCCTTTAATCCTGATTGAGGAATTAAGAGACTATCATGTGATAATACATTTAATGAGCTTAAAATTAGCTGTTGAGGAAATGTACACTTTCTAGTTATAGTTTTCTATAGTTATTTTGCAGGTAGAAATTTAAAATTCCTAATGTTACATAATGACGAGTTAAGAGGGGTTGGGAGAGAAATACAGAGGAGTGGGAGATTAGAGTTATGCTGGCACTTGCAGTAGTCAGATCTATCTCCGGGAATCCTATTGTTATTATAAACAAAATATAATTCATGGAGCCCTGGAGTTTATCTGACCCTCCAGGCTGAGCATATGGACCATGTGAAGGTGTTGGCTTATTGAAAGCCATTTACTGTTGAATATTATTTTTAAAAAGCATCTCCTTCACACTTTTCCCCTGTGTCTGTTGCAGGTGTACGATGGGAGGTCCAGTCTGGAGAGTCCAACCAGATGGTCCACATGAACGTCCTCATCACCTGTGTCTTTGCGGCTTTTGTGTTGGGGGCGTTCATTGCAGGTGTGGCGGTATACTGCTATCGAGACATGTTTGTTCGAAAGAACAGAAAGATCCATAAAGATGCCGAATCTGCCCAGTCATGCACAGACTCCAGCGGAAGTTTTGCCAAACTGAATGGTCTCTTTGATAGTCCGGTCAAGGAATACCAGCAGAATATTGATTCTCCTAAACTATATAGTAACCTGCTGACCAGTCGGAAAGAGCTACCACCCAATGGAGACACTAAATCCATGGTCACTGACCATCGAGGGCAGCCTCCAGAGCTAGCTGCCCTGCCCACCCCCGAGTCTACACCTGTGCTCCACCAGAAGACCCTGCAGGCCATGAAGAGCCACTCCGACAAGGCCCATGGCCATGGGGCTTCAAGGAAAGAAACCCCTCAATTTTTTCCCTCTAGTCCTCCTCCTCATTCCCCACTAAGTCACGGGCACATCCCCAGTGCCATTGTTCTTCCAAATGCCACCCATGACTACAACACATCTTTCTCAAATTCCAATGCTCACAAGGCTGAGAAGAAGCTTCAAAACATTGATCATCCTTTCACAAAGTCATCGAGTAAGAGAGATCACCGGCGTTCTGTGGACTCCAGAAATACCCTCAATGATCTCCTGAAGCATCTAAATGACCCAAATAGCAACCCCAAAGCCATCATGGGAGACATCCAAATGGCCCACCAGACCCTCATGCTGGATCCTGTGGGACCTATGTCTGAGGTCCCACCGAAGGTCCCTAACCGGGAGGCATCTCTGTACTCCCCTCCTTCAACTCTCCCCAGAAATAGCCCAACCAAGCGAGTGGATGTCCCCACCACTCCTGGAGTCCCGATGACTTCTCTGGAAAGACAAAGGGGTTATCACAAAAATTCCTCCCAGAGGCACTCTATATCTGCTATGCCTAAAAACTTAAACTCACCAAATGGTGTTTTGTTATCCAGACAGCCTAGTATGAACCGAGGAGGATATATGCCCACCCCCACAGGGGCAAAGGTGGACTATATTCAGGGGGCTCCAGTGAGTGTCCACCTGCAGCCTTCCCTCTCCAGACAGAGCAGCTACACCAGTAATGGCACCCTTCCTAGGACGGGGCTAAAGAGGACACCGTCCTTAAAACCTGATGTGCCACCAAAGCCTTCCTTTGTTCCTCAAACCCCATCTGTCAGACCACTAAACAAATACACGTACTAGGCCTCAAGTGTGCTATTCTCGTGCGGCTTTATCCTGTCCCTGTTGAGAGGATGATGTTGTGAGGGTACCTTAAGACGAGAGACTCGCTTGTATTTAAGAGAACCAAGTGGCCAAAGAAACTCTTCCTGACTTTGGCAACATCAGAACTTGCCACGTGTAGCTACTGCAGCAAGCCTTCTGTGTACTTGCCTGAAAACAAAGGAAGGTGCTGGTCATTCCATTTCTTTTGTTTGAAGCTGAAGAGACGTGTAGCTCCCGGGGGCTACCTTACCAGTCTGATGAGCTGATTCAGTACTCAGAAGAATCTGTGAACAAATACTTGAAAATGGGTTCAATTAAGACTGCCATTATGTGTGGTCTTCCCATTAAATGTGAACATTTTAATATGTATGCATTCACCTTGCCTCTTGCACAAATGTCAAAAAAAAAAAGGTAATGTCTCAAAGAAATGAACTTGTAGATTACCAAGCAGTTTGCTGAAAATTCAATCTTTGACCCAAACTGTAGCATTTTTTTTCATGTGTGGCATTTTTTCCATGCCACCCACAAACTGTGTTGCGAGTGTGTGTGTGTGTGTGTGTGTGTTCTGTGCCCACTAGGATTTGTTTAGATGCCCATCGCATCTTTCTGTGCTATGGAGTTGTTTACACTGAGCATGACTGAACAAGAAGACCGTAACTTTTTCCCATAGCAGTCCATTGGGTTCAGGTTTGAAAAAGAAATAAAACCTAGGCTCCTTTGACCATGACAATGGTGAACTTGATTTAGTGGTACCCAATGCCAGAATGTAAGAGTTGCAAGTAATACTGTGCTGCTATTCATTAAAACTTCTATTCCAGTGTTGCCAGCTTAAGGAGATCGAGTGAGTAAGAGGTATCCTAGATTTATCTACCAGTATGCAGTAGTAAAATTTACCTGTCCACTGTGAGTCAAAGCCTGAGTCACTCTATTTAACCATGGACACACTAATACAGTTTTATTTTGATTGTGTTTGTTTTTCTTCCCCATGTAGTAAAATTTCTCCTCCTTTCACTCCTCCTACCCCCGAGGTAAAAAAAAAAAAAAAAAACCAATAAAAAAAATTAAAAAAAAAAAGAAACACATATGAAAGGAAGTGTAATTGGCTTAACAGAAACAGTCTGTGAAAACCTAACAGTGGTGCAATCATGTCCGTGTCGTGTTACGTGAGAGTTTTCTCCTAAGTCATGCAGGTAATGACGATATACTGTAAATACCACATGTGAGTTTACCTGAATCTGTGCATTTTGTGCCTTATTCATGAGAATGATAGAAGTACTAAAATATGTCAAGTGTTTTCAATAGAGCACATTATTTACGGAGTGCCAGTTGTAAATGTTTTCCAACCAGCACCTGAAAAGACTTTTTAAAATATCATTTAAAAAAACCTAGGACGATTAATTTGTTAAACACTCCACCCTAATAGCCACATTACATCCTTTGCCATGATAAACATTCCACTCCTGCTTTCCTAAGGAAGAAACATGGATAATGTGAACTCAGATGAGGTTTCCCGGATAATGTGGCACCTGCGGAAACCATATAGAGTCATTTGTAAGTAGTTTGGCAGAAACCACTTACAGCTGCTGATGTGCAACCCTGATGACTATTTCAGTTCACATGCGGCACGCCACAAGGTTGTTCATTGAACCTAATCTAGAAAGTACCAAGACCGAGGAGCGCTCCTGACTTAGTCAGGCAAACATGTGCCGCTGATTTCTTGTGATAACATTCATGGTATCCATTACTTGGGGGAGGACAGGTTGTAGAAGATCAGATCATTTTTCTACAGAACGTGCAATACTGATAACAGTTGTTCTTTTCCTTTGAGAACATTGTTTTGCAAGGAACATAATTTCTTGGAATCTCTAGAAGCTCGAAAGCTAAAACTTCTGTTTTTGAAACACTTCAGCTCTACAACTAAAATATTACAGATTAATAATAAATTAAACCAACCAATGATAAAAACAACTCAGCCCACCACCGACAACACACGTGTGTTTGAATTCACCTTACCGATATTAATCCCAGCGTGTGTAAAACGGAACAGTAACTTTATGTGACTCCCGGCCCGATAACATTTTGTAACATTGTGCTGCCTCGTAGTTCGTAATGTGAGTTCTATCAGTATTTATGTTGAAATTTCTAACATTAAATCTAGTCTCTATCCTGATAATTTAATTTTTAAATGCTTTATCCATTTGTGCAAAGGTAAACACAGATTGTATCTTTTTTAATGGTACGGCATAAAAAGTAACCCTAAAGTGAAGTGGCTCTATACTGTTTTATAGAGTACTTTAACATGTGTAGATACCTTGTAAACTTGTATTGTGGATGTGTAAATAATATGTACTTTGGGTTTTTAACACCGCATGTAAAGTCAAAATAAAATATACAAATCATATCCTGTCTCTTGGTGTTGAAAAGGTTTATAACATACCCTATTTATTTTTTAAAATATTTTCAAGTCAATGCCACTAACAAGTTTTCTTTTCCAATTTCCGCCAAAATAGTCTTCTCTGGAACATTTGCTACCTGGTCAAGTTTTCACCACCGTTCTTGTCTTGCAAGGCTGATATTAAAGGCCAGAGCCCCTGAAAAGAAAAATGAGAAACACTTCAGAAAAGCAGCTGACCTGTGCTGCAGCGGTCAAGTGCTTCAGGCAGACACAGGGGCGGCTTACACACGTGTCTAGTTCAGCAGGTATTTGTAAAATTCATGCTTCATAGTGCCACGTACTGTTTAATGTAATTTTAGTTCAAAATTAGAAGTGCTAGTAGAGTTCCTGTGTTTGGTATTTGCGGTTTCTCAATTCCATCGTTTTAACTGAATGGGACGGGTTAGGAGATAGCTCCCCAAATCCTGAAGTGGGGGAGGAAACCGTGGCTGCACAATTCTTCCTCAGCATGTCAGCAGTAGGTAGCCGCTTTCGTCACCCCTCATGGACGCAGAGGCTGTCCAGCCACTTCTGAGAGACACTTCCTGGTGGGAGCAATCCCTGCCCTCGTGGTTCTAGCCGCTACTCCTGGCCAAACGCAACTTGGCGCCACCGGCCTGGCCATGTTTGCGAAGGAGCCTCAGCAGCTGCTTTGGCGAGCGGCAGGAATGGCCATGTTCCTGTTCTGAGCTTTATTCTCCTTCACGGTGAGATCTGTGTAGGGAGCTGCATTTCAGTGTCAGTTCAGTGCTATTAGGAGGAATCTTTTTTTATTCCTATCATGGCATGCTCTAGTCTAGAGCCATAAGGAAGAAGGTGCAAGAAGCTTTTGGGGAGAGAGAAGGTTGGCGGCAGGCCCCGTGCCCCTCTCACAGCTCCCAGCACCACAACCGTGAACACAGCAAGGCTGGGCCAGCAGTAATAGCCTGACCTTGGCATTCCAAACCCCTCCCGTTCCCACCAATGGATGTCTGTGTGAGCCCCACCCCAGGGCAGTGCTGGGGAACATACTAGGCTCTCCCATTGCACCGACTTGCAGAAATCAGTGTGTAACTCTGAGATGAAGTAGATGAAGGAAAAGACAAGGGTAAATGGATCCTCAAACTTGTTTTCCCTACACGTCTTTAGAATTATTTTACCTTTCATTTGCATGGCCTATTTCCATTAAATTGGTACGTATCACACCTTTGGTATATGAGATTTCCTAGGATCAGTGATTTGCTTTTTCCTCTTAAAAAGTGCATCTTTCTTGCCTCCCCTATAGAAGTTCTTAGCTTTTTCCCATCACAGACATCTCTGATGATTTAATGAATATGTTGTGAACTGAAAGATGGATTTCCATTTCCTTTTCAAGGGATGAAGAGTCTCCTAGAATCACACCTATAAATCCTTCAGACACTGCTCAGATGCCATTTGAGAGAAGTAGGGTAAAGGAGCTTGGGACTTCACATAGTGGACGCATAAAACCGGAGAGGAAAGGTGCAAATAAAACGAACTAACGGGAACAGGACATTTGTGCTCTAGCTGCCAAAATCCCCTTGACTGGGCATTTAGGTTACTCTGAGAAGAGCAACTTTGAAGCCAGATGGAACAGTTGAAATGCTCATACAATCTATGAAGACAGGGCCATGACACCACAGGTATTGTTGGCCCATTGCCAAAAAGGCTCATCTCCCTGCTATGGGAGAGGGGGAGATCCTCCCCTCCCTCCTGGTCTCTGCCATCCTCCTTGAAAGAGGAGAGCAAAGAACAAAGTGCCTGCGGCAGCCCTGGGTCCAGGTCTAGAGAGCTGAGTTCTAATCCTGACTCTATCATTCATCAAGTGATCTGGGGGCTCTCAACCCCTACCCTCCTTCATTTTGCTCATTTTTGAGAAGAGATGGCTTGGCATCCTTTTCTCTGACAGTTCTATGGTCCTTGTCAACTTCGTAATTCTCTTACTGATTTTATGAATGCCATGCTTAAATATTACTCATTCAATAGCTTGGCTTGTCGTCTGTTTATGGTTGTGTGAGGCCTGTTCCCTGCTAGATGTGAGATGTATGTGAGATTAGCAGTAAAGTGAGGCATGATAAACAATGCACTTTTAGCCACTTAGCTTGGATCTACATTTGATGTTTACCCTTTTTGCACATATAACATGTAAAAACACTTAAATCTCTGCCAGGGTTGCATTCTGTATCAAATAGATGTGATGCCGTAAACAAAGAGCAATGGGCCTGTAGTAAAATCAATCTTTAATTCTTAGGGGGGATAGCAAAGTGAGATGATAGAGAGGGGAGGTAACATCACGGACATCCAGACCATGAATCAACCGGAATTTATAAAGGAAAATAGCATCATCCCAGCCCCTGTCTCAGGATATAATTCTTTTTAAAATTAGCTATTGATTATTGGTTTGTAAATCTCTTTGTAACATGTATGACTCTTAGGCTCTTATGCTGGGTTTGAGGAAGGAAAGGATGAGAGGATGAGAATATCTTATTTGTTACACATGTGCGTGTTCTTCATTGTGAGATGGACCCACCCAAAACTACTGTAAAAGATTGACTTCAGACTGGTTAGCATAGTATTGAGAGGGAAGATTCACCTGTGTTGACCAACCCTATCCAATGGCATGTTCTGTGCTGATGGAGGTTCTGTATCTGTGCTGTCCAGTATACAGCTACTGAGCAACTGCAATGTGCCCAGTGCCCCTGAGGTAATTACTACATTGGACAGCACCAGTCTGCAAGGTCCCCACTGCTGCTGGCACAACCCTAAGCGGTCAGGCTGAGACTCTCAATACAGCAATTCCACGGTGTATTTAACTCTAATTAAAAGTTGGGACATGCCTCGTACATTTTGTCTATCTGCCCTTGCTCTTCACAAAGAGTTGGACTCAGAATTGATCACTCAATCAATCACAGATCTAGTTAGAGGTTTGTTTTCTTATTGAGAAATTAGAATAAGCACATCTTCTGGCTCTAACAGAGCACCCGTGCGTGGTTTATGTGGACAGGCTTCCCTTAGGTTCTCCTTGTACTTAATCCCCAGTGCATATTTTTATTTTTTCCAGGAAAACGATAAGATTTGTCATTCCCAATTTCAAGGTCTAGAAATTAAGGGCAGCAGGGCTGTGACAACTATGGAAATGTAAATGACAAGCAATTCACAAATCGGGCCTAATTCACATAGTCTCACACTCATGCCTGGTGTACACACTAACACCCTTTGTGAGAGGGTTGAAAATGGACTATCAGTGTTCAATCAGTAAGGATGGCCTCTCTCTAGCACTTCATGTATAATGAGGAGAAACAAAAAAGAGAAATTACAAGATCCAGGGGTATGAGCCAAATCACCAGTGAAAAATGCAACGTTCAGTGAAATCAGTCCCACGCTGGGCCATCATAATGAACATGCCAAATCAATTATTTGAAATAAAAAAAAATATGCGGACTGAGTTGACACAGTGTAGGCTGAAAGCAGCCAAAGAGGATGAATTCAGAGTTACAAAAAATTCACCTGATGTGTCCAAACTGTACCCATCTGAGTCTCGAGGCATCCTGCCAGGTCTACATCTGTGGGCTGTCTTAAAGAGTCTCTGGGGAGAATTTATTTCTTATTTTGGAATTTCTTCACATTGAGCTGGGTTTGTATACTGAGACTTAGCATGGCTGTAATTTTCCTACTGCTTCCTATGTCTGGGGAGCTATAGGAGTCCTACTATCATAAAAATCGTGTTCTGATCATTTGAACTGCCTGGCCTCCCACGAGGTTTTACAGCAAGCACATGAAACTATGTGCTGAAAATGAATTCGATGACTCTCTCAATCTTGTCCTAAGTCAGGTGGCAGGGCCTGAACAGTCATTTGCAATCATTAATGCTAATAAATATAGCATAAAATAAGAATATACCCCTTCTTAGCATTTGCAAATCAGATTCCCAAATAAGAGGATCATAGCATTCTTTTTTTTTTAAACAAGTGAACAGTTTATTAAGAATTAAACAAAGGTATGATGTGATACAGTACAAGCAAGAGACTCAAGATAGGTATAATAGTACTACTCACACAAAAACTTAAATTTCACCTCAAAAAAAAAATCACAAGACAAAAGAGAAAGCAATTTCACTGTTATAACATAAGATATTTCATGCAAAGTATTGACTCTGCCCTCCCCCA